>JAGFMF010011663.1:1088964-1160404 GCA_019455555.1 Galemys pyrenaicus
CGCGACGGGAGGGGACGGCGAGGGGCGCGACGGGAGGGGACGGCGAGGGCCGCGACGGGAGGGGACGGCGAGGGCCGCGACGGGAGGGGACGGCGAGGGGCCTCGAGGTCGCGGCGCACACGGGAGCCGCGTCTCCTGCCAGCACCTGCTGTGCCTGCCCTGGCGTGAGGGTCTGCAGGGCGCCCCTGTCCACGCGCTGTGCGTGGGCCCCTGCTGCCGGGAGACGCGGGGTCTGCTTGACCTGCCGCCACCTCCCTGCCGCTCTCCGTTCTGACCCTGTTTCCACCACGTCCCTCTCAGGCTGGCGAATTTTTTTTTTGGTGAAGATTGATTTATGCTGCAAGAGCTGGGTGCAGCCAGAAGTGCGGGGGTGAGAGGGCTCCCCAGAGACAGAGCGGGGAGCAGCACACTGAGACACACTGCTGAGGGGCAGCGGGGGCAGGAGTCCTCTGCGCCCTGGGGGCCCTCCCTGGCCGGGGTCGGACTCGCGCTGCCCTGCCCGCGATGCTCCATGGCGCTGACTTGACCCCTGGTGCCCCCAGGGAGGCTCCAGTGGGGCTCATCTTGATGACTGGGGGCTGCCGGGGAGACCTCGCTGTCTTTGGGCCAAGGTTTCCCTTTGCTTTAGGGGTAGAGTTTTCAGCGTTTCCCCTGCAGCAGCCCAAGGTGGCGCCTCTGCCCTCCGAGCCCTGGCCGAGCGTCGTTCGCTGCCCGCGGGGCTTCGCTCAGGTTAGAGCCTGCCTGCCGTTGGCTGGCTCCGGCCGCGAAGGCATCGTGGGTCCTGCCGTCACCGAGCCGCCCCCAGCGCCTGTGCTGCCCGGCACACGGACGAAACTCAACTCCAGCTTCGCCCCGTGTCTTCTGAGAAATGTGTTTAAAAAGGAGAGACGCTGACAAAGGCCGCCCCCGAGCTGCTGTGGGCTCCCCCGCTCCGCAGCCGACCAAGGGCTTCCTCCACCCAGTTCTGGAAAACAAGGACACGGCGGGAGGGAATCGCAGACAGAGAAACGGATGTCGGGCTCTGGGGCCTGGTGTCAGGGCCGCCGATAAGTTGTTTGACCTTGGAAGTCACTTTATTGCTAAGCCCCCCACCCCGGCGCTTCAGGGCTGGAGGAAGGGGAGTCAGGCTTGTCCTGAATCTCCAGGTTCACGCAGTGATGCAGCCTCGGGGTGGTGCACTCCAAGGAGGCCTGTCTCTGCAGGGGCACCCCCCCAGGAGAGGGTGCTGGCCGAGGCCTGGGCTGGGTGAAGAGGCTCAGCCTCAGCCTGTCCCCAAAAGAGAAGGCCTCCCTCCCGCGCTCCCCAGGGGTCGTCACCGCCCATAAGGAAGCAGCTCCTGTCACCCCAGCTGCCCCTCAGCCCCGGCCATGAGGCCACCGCCTGCGTCGTCAGCCCTGTAAACCGTCACTCTGACTCTTCCCACGAAGGTTCCATTTCAGTGTCCGGTGAACGCTAACAGCCACGGCGAGATCCAGACAACGTTGGCTGAAACGAACGTCTCAGTGATAACTGGACAGTGTATTGGGCAGCCAGAGGGGGGCTCGCCCCGAGAAGCCCGCAGGTGTGTTTGCTTGGCGAGAGTTCGAGTTTGGGTTCTGTGTGTGGGGGAAGGAGCCCGAGGTGCTGGGGTGAGAGCAGCAGCACCCGCGTTCGGGACAGAGCTGGGGCGGGCTGCTCCGAGGGGGGCCTCTGGTTTCAGCTACATGTCCAGGACTTTGGACTTCCAGTTAGTTTTCCTTAGAGGTGTGTTAATGTCGCCACCCGGGGCGGCACATGCCGGGCCTGGCCCCGCCCGATTCCCTGCCTTGGAGACCGCCGTGGGTGCCGCTGGGTTAGACGTGCCTCGTCCGGCTCCTCGGTCCTTGGTGGGGTTCAAGGGAGGTTTCCTCGTGGGTCCCAGAGTCCGGCAGTCGCCTCACAGACCCCAGACGCACGCGAGAGGGCTTGCGCTCTCCCTGGCTTTCCGGTGTGCTTGTGCTGGGTGGGTGCTGTGCTCCAGCGCCGGAAGCATGTTCTGTTCAGTGTCCACAGCCCAGCCCCCTGGAATAGTTTCGTCTTTAGGCAAGGTCTTAGCTGGCGGAAGCAGGCTTTGCAGCGGCAAGTCTGATGCGTTCTAAGCAGTGCTTTGGTGTTTGGCACAAGTGACAAAAGTAATAACTGGCACCTAAAACAAATACTAAGTTGTGATTTCAAAGCTTTTACGGCCATATTTGGACAGATAGATCGCATGCACATGGGGTGTGTGGGAGCTTTTTAAAGAATTTCAGTTCTCGAAAAGCTCTTTAAAGGTCAACCTAATTAAGGCGATGTTTTTGAACCAGTATAAAGTAGATCCTATTATTGGAAACTCTTTGCAACATCTCAGAATGGCATTTCACTTACGGTTTAAACCTTTTATGGTTAATTTGGAAAACAGAAGCGATCTTTCGGGGCGTCCTGCTTTCTGAGGGACGCATCCTCGTGATCAATAAGAACGGCTTCTGAGCTGTGAGAGGTTGCTGCTCCCGGACGCTTGGCCAGCGCGGTGAAGTCCAGGCGGCAGACGCTTTGTGATGGAAGACCTCAGCGCAGCAAAGGAGGGAGGGCCCCCAGGGGACTTAGGGGCTCAGGGCGGCTGCTGCAGCCTGCGCTCGCACGCAGTGCCACGCGGGCCGTGAGGGGCCCCTGCAGCCCCGACCTGCAGTGCGTGGCAGGGCGCTGGCTGCCTCCTCTCCCCCTGTGCCTCAGTGCCCCCCTTGCAGAGCATTCTAGCTGAGTCCTCTAGAGAGGAGCTGTCCTTGGTCCTGAAGTGCACTCAGCTGACAAGTCTCCTCTTAGTGGAGTTGCTGCAGGAAAGGGGTCCCTACCCACAGCCCTGGGTGGCCTGAGTGCGGGGACCTGTCACGGGACGCAGGATCCCCACTGTCGCCGGGCCCCCCTGTCTGGCTGAGGACGGGCTACCTCCCAGGCCCTTCCGAAGAGGCACTTAGCTGTGCCTCTAATGAGCCATAATTACCTGGAGCAATGAAATACCACGCTGTCATCATTAAGCATGACTGACCATGAGGAAATTAAAAAGTCACAAACACCAACACTATCATAAATATAGAAAATACAGGCGAGAGTTACAATTTTTTTTTTTAATGACGGGTGGAAGAAAGATCACGTTCTCTGCGCTGTGTGATACTAACCAGGTGTCACTGGCTGAAATACCGATAGAGCAAATGGGGAGAAGACGCACAGTGTTTCCAAACGCTAGACCTATATTTAGATGTAATTTAGCTTCCTGCGTCACCCTCCATCGCTCATCCCCGCAAGTCTGTGGTGCGTGGTAGCTGTAATGGCGAGCGGTGCCCTCTAACAAGTGGACGTCCCTCCGTGTCCACCCGCCCGGCATGGCCGCCTGCAGGTCTGAGCTTTGGAAGGCGCCTCCTGAGCCTCCCATCAGCTTGGAAGTGAACCAACAAAACGCGAGTAGCCGTTCCCGATGCCTGCGAGAGCGTGGCCCTTCTCTGCCGCGAACAGCAGGGCTGCCTCTTCTCCTCCCTGTGCCTCGTGTCCCCTCTTGGAGCACAACCTAGCCTGAGTCTGCGGCGGGAGCTGCCCTTGGTCCTGACTTGTCTTCCCTTTGCAGAGCTGCTGCAGGAACGGGGTCCCTACCCAAAGCCCGCTCCGAGGGGCTCCTGCCCCTTGCAGAGGGGTCTGCTGGGGAAGCGGCTCTTGACAGACTCCGCCAGATGACCCCGCATCCCTGTGTCCTGTGTCCCCAGGTGTGCCCCAAATCCGGCGTCTTTTTTCTCCCTTTACCTTTGCTGCCACTGCCTCCCACCCCCGTGCGGAGCGGCAGCTCATCTTCCAGGCAGACCAGCACCGCGGTGGTTCCTCATCCCGAGCTGGGCCCGCTGCGCAGGGTGTCCGCCGAGCTCCTGGTCCCGGTCTGCCGTCCCCAGACAGCGGCAGCCTGGGATCGCCCGCTGCGGAGCGGCGGCCGCTGTGGCTGCAGAAGTCCCTCTCATCCTCCCAGGGGCCTGCCCTGGCGCGGCTGCTCCAGATGAGGCAATTCTTCCTTGCTTTCTTCTTCATCAGCCTTCAGTCACTGTTTTTATGTCATGAAGTGTCACCGGGTTTATGTGCCTGTCTACATTTCATAAAGTGAGAGGACTCATGATAAAAATCTAAGAATAGCACCATAAATCATCCATGCCTCTGCATCGCTTGGCGATGTGAAATGCCTTGGTTTGGGTCCAGATGTTCGAGTCACCCCCTTTACACACTAGCCTGACATACATCAACTGGGAGGAGAGAGGAAAAGGAACAGCTGGCTCAACAGAACTTCCGCTGTGCACTTTCAGCCTAATATTTGGGTATTTTCTGTTCTTCTCTGACTTTGCCACTTATTGAAGCGTGGACGGGCCTCTCTCACACACAGCTATTTTCTGCTGCTCGTGAAAGATAAAGAACGTGAGATAAAAACCTATCATTATGCTCCTGGGTGACAATTGAGTGATAATTGGGCGAGTCAGGTGATCCAGGGCCTATGCTGGGGACTCCAGTAGGCATGGAAGACACCAGCTCCCCCCGCGTGGCAGAGAGGCAGAGAGAAACGACTTGCTGAGTCGCTCTCCCATCTTCATGGTTCCTGCTGAACAATTTAATTGAAACAGAATAATTCTTACAGTTTACTTGCTCATCCAAATCAGAACATTTACCTGTTGGTGTTCCCAGTCAGAGCCAGAGAAGTATCAGTGGAGATGGAGATGGTGGTGATGGTGATGATGGCAGTGGTGATGGTGATACCGGTGGGATGGTCTGATGGTGATGGTGGTGGTGGTGATGATGGAGATGGGCTGATGGTGATGGTGGTGGTGATGGTGATAACGGGGATGGTGTGATGGTGGTGATGGTGGTGGTGGTGGTGATGGAGGTGATAATGGTGGTGGTGGTGGTGATGATGGAGATGGGCTGATGGTGATGGTGGTGGTGGTGGTGATGGAGGTGATAATGGTGGTGGTGGTGGTGATGGTGGTGGTAGTTGTGGTGATGGTGGTGGTGGTGGTGATGGTAATGGTGATGGTGGTGTTAGTTGTGGTGATGGTGGTGGTGGTGCTGTTGATGGTGATAGTCTGATGGTGATGATGGTGATGGTCATAGTGACGGTGAAGGTGCTGATGGTGGAGATGACAGTGTGTTCATTGCTGAGGACAAGATTATGGGAGCATTTGCCTTCCTCTTTTGGCCGAGTTTAGCTGTGAGCAAGTCAGCAAAGGCCTGTAAGAGGCAGTGATGTTTGAAGTGGGCCTTGAGGGGTAACAGCAGTTCATGGCCACGTGGTTCATCTTTGTGATACAGGTAATTCTTGCGTGGATTAGTAAGTACAGTCTCCAGGCTACTGGTTTTGGTCTTTTTGCACCAGAGATCCTGTTTCTCAGAGTTCACGCTTTGCTCATTTGGGACAGTTCCGGGGAAGTGTGACTCGTCGTGTGGACAGAGCACAGCTTGGGTCCTGAGGGCATTTTGTAGGACTGCAGGGGCAGCCCAGCACCCGCAAGCAGCTCTTGGGCACCAGAGGATCTGACCCAGTCTGCACTGTGTGCCGGAGCGGCACCCTACTCTGCAGGTTAAGGGCTCTCTCCAGAGTCCACTTGAGACTGGCCGTGAGTCCGGCAGTGTTAGCTAGCCTCTGGCCAGCCTGCCGCGGGCAGGAGCTTCCTGCTCTTCCTCCACTCCAGCCTGTCCAAGCCCAGGCTGCATCTGTGCTTCGGACCAGACGCCTGTAGCCAGAGGCCCCGCCCCTTCACCGCACGATGGACGTGCCAGGACAGCGCACAGCATCAGGAAGCCCATGTGCCTGCCGCTCTTGCAAAGGACGAACCGAGGAGCTGAGAAGCCGCAGCAGACGGATCGAGGCAGTGTGGTGGCCTCGCGCCCCCAGGCGCCTCCTCTGCAGCCTCCCTGGCACCGCTGGGTGCTCCTCAGCCCTCCTGGTGAGGCATAGTGGGCATCTCGCTGTCCGGGCATAATCATTTATGTCTGGCCATTGGCACTTGAGCCCCAGCGCTGGCCTCCTCCTCCCATCAGGTCGGGGCCGAGGCTGGAAAGTCCCGACCTCTAGTCATAGCTGCTCCCCTGGGACCACCCCATCCTATGCGGTTTCCAGAAGTTTCCTTTTTAAGGTAACCAAAATCTCCCTTAGCACTCTCTTTAGTTAGGGAATTCCTAGGACTTGGGGAGCAGGTGGGTGAAGACCCGATGCGTGCGAGAGAGTCTGGTCCCTGAACGGCCGTGGGCGTCCTTCCCTAGAAGCCTCTCGGTCGCAGTTAACAGGCAGCGCCGTGACGGTTCCCTTCTCGCCGGTGTCTCCCTCCGGGCTGGGCCCTGCCTTGGCTCGGTCGCTGCCAGGGCCAGACGAGGTGGCAGCTGGCCCGGCGCCAGGGAGGAGGCCCAGAGCCTGTCCCCTCGCAGTGTCCGGGCCGCAGTGTCCGGGCCGCCGTCAGCACGCAGGCCTTCCCCTGCTTCCGCTAGCCCGCTCTGTGGCAGACGCCCGCGAGCGCCGGGCTGGGGACACCTGCCCGCGCTGGGCCTCACTGTCCAGGGCGCTGCTGAGCGGCCGGTCCACGGAGCCCCTGGCCACACGTGGTCATAGCACAGCCTGTGCGTGTGGCCGAGCACGCCCGGCTTCCTCGCTGGAGACGCGCTGTCCTTGCAGATGTGAGGCAGTGCCTGCCGTCCTGCGCCTGCCCCCGAAGTCCAGATTTCAGCTTCATTAAAAAGTAAAATAAAAAGCTCCCTTGGACCAAGACAGTGAAATGGAAGCTTCCCGGAGTACCTGTAATAGATGTTTGCACAAACTGTTCTTTTTTTAAAAAAAGAGTTTATTTATTTATGCACATAAGAGCTGGGGGACTGGCCAGAGGTGGAGGGGGGCGGGGCAGTGAAAAGATTCCCCAGAGACAGAGCGGGGAGCAGAACAGGCGGATCCACTGAAGCACACTGCTGAGGGGCAGCGGGAGGCGGGAGGGTCTGCTGCGCCCTGGGGTCCCTCCCTGGCCGGGTTCAAACTCCTGCTGCTGTGGCTGCGGAAGCCCCA
The DNA here is from genome assembly GCA_019455555.1 of Galemys pyrenaicus. Classification (NCBI taxonomy): domain Eukaryota; kingdom Metazoa; phylum Chordata; class Mammalia; order Eulipotyphla; family Talpidae; genus Galemys; species Galemys pyrenaicus. The sequence continues at coordinate 1,096,031 of JAGFMF010011663.1, forward strand.
CAGTGTGGCCCTCAACCTCTTGCCACCACAAACTGTTCTTAATAAGCAAATGGGCTGTGAGCCCCAAAGTTCCTCTCTGTGGCAGAGCAGGCTTATGGGGGGGGCAGCCAGCCACCGGCGCTGGGCCATGCTGCAGTTTGTCTGTCGACATAGTGAGGCTGTTCATTCCTTGGTGATGTGGAGTCCGGGTCTCTGTCTGTCTGTCTGTCTGTCTGTGCAAAATCTAGGTGCCGCGTGTACTTGGGACTTTAATTCTAAGATCTGCCAGTGCACTAATTCGAGTGGAGACAACAAAGCACCCCGCATCACTGCGTCCATAAGCTAGAATTTCATTTCTCAAGTTTATGAAATCCCAGGGTGGTCCATGGGCAGGATTGGGGAGCAGTGATCATCTTGCCAACGCAGATGCCCCAAGATCCAGGCAATGAAGGCCTGCCTCTCCCCCGTGTGCCTCCGGTCTTCTCTGGCATCTTCAGTGCACTCACCAGGGGAGGGGAGGATGCAGAGCTCCATGGGATGCACAGGGCAGGCTTGTCTATGTGCACAGGTCAGAAGGTGGGCACCAGCCTCCTGGGCTCTGCGTGGCCAGATGCAGCCCTCTCGTGCCTGGACAGGACAAAAGTGGGTCTTGATGGACAAACGGCAGCCTATGCTGTATCCACCCTGCTGTGTCCACGCAGCGTGTGGGGAGCACCTGCTTGTTGGCTGCAGTGCCGGGCAAGGTCTCACTGGCCATCGGTCTTGCCAGGGTGCATGAGGGAAGCAGCTAATCAGCCTGTGTCTTGTGTGGGGCGACGAGCAGAAGCCCTAGTTCAGCACACGGGGGCTGGGGACCTCGGTTCTGCGCCTCCTGTTTCGCTTTTCCCTTTATGGAAAGGATCACGAATAATTCTGCTGCTGTCATCCTCTCTTCTTTTCCTGCCCTTGAATCAGCCTTCGTAAGAGCAGACTTTGTTTGCCGTGCTTAGTGTCTGGTACGCGTGCGTCCTTTATATGGCATTTGAGAAGCGTAAGGTCATATCACAGCTGCCCAGACTTTTCAGCTTGAAGTGCTGCGCTCCGTCCCTGCCGTGCGTTGGAGGCTTCTCTCGTCGCCGCCACGTTGGCTAAGGGAGGGCAGACTCCTCGCGTGTGTTCTTGTAATTTCAAGCCCCACCTCTCACGTCCCCATACAATAGGAACTCGATGCCTGCGCCTCTAAATAGAGCTTGGGCCCCGGCTGAGGCAGCAGCGTAGGACTGAGGCCGTTTCCTGCCCTCACCATCAGATCATTATTATTAAAAAATCAGTCATTTTTCTTTCCCTTTTCCTTCTCTCCCTCCCCCTTCTCTGTCTGTCTCGCTCACCTCCCCTGACGATTATCAACATGGGAATATTACTTAAGGCGCAGGCAGCGCGGCCCCTTGTAGAGGGACGGCCCAGTCGCTCTTGTAACTCCTGCAGCACCCTGGACAGCTGCCTTCGTCTCTGTGCCTGGCCCTCAGCTGGGAACTGAGGGCAGAGCCCCCTCAGCTTTGTCTGCTAATTGTTTGTTAGGAGCCTGAGATGGATGCTTATAAAAGGAACCAGAGGGGAGAGGCGAGGGATATCATTGGTCGTTAAAATCTTATTTTTGAAACGAGACTGCTGGGATTTGAATCTATTGTCACCGCTTGATTCATTTCCCTGACCTTGGGAATAACACATAACCTCTCGAGGTACAGTTTTCTCATTAGCGTAAAAAATGTGGGTTATAAGAGTATCAGCATCGTAGGGTTTGGGTGAGAACTTAATTAGATACTATCTGTCTCACAGCACAGGCTCTCAGAGAAATGTTGATCATTTCAAATAAAAACGCCATTTTCTTTCCTCAGTTCATTGCATCCTTCCAGAAATTAGACAAAACGGGATAAGATTTCCCCAGAAAAGCCCTTCACGGTACGTGGCTTCAGGGGTTGCCCGCGTCTCGCTGCAGCCGCACTGTCCCATCCCCCTCGTCAATCCCAGGATCTGTTTTCTCTTCTGATTCTCTAAGTGATTTGGATAAAATATTAAAGAGCACTAAGATCAGATGTTGAAGATTGGAGGCAGGAAATAGTTGAAGCAAATGAAATGAGTCTATTTTACATTTATATAGCTCTCGGCCAGGTGAGAGTCGGTATTAATTTGAATAGTGATGATCTTACCTCTCTGGCAGCTTCCTATATTTTCAGAGCATTTTGCACACTTTAATTAGTTTATCTGAACATCCCTCCCGTGTACTAAGTAAATATGTTCCCTTTACACCTGTGGACAGCTAAGGAAATGGCCGATTTAACCGAGTCGTTGGCTGCATCAGCTGTTTCCAAATGAGGTGTTTGTAGACCTGACAGGCTGGTCTTGCACGCCTGGCAGCTGTTATTTTTATTTTCTTCTCTTATCCTGTTGGACGCAGGCTCTGTGTTAGCGTTCAGGAGCCGTCTGCAGAATGGCCGGCTGGGGAGCAAAGGGCGAGGCAGGTGTTTACTTCCACCGCGAAGCCTGCCCTGCCCGGCCCCTGCGGGTCTGTGGTCAGCGTGCTGCCGCCTACGCCTGCCCGCCTGTGACCGCGTCCCCGCCTCTTGTGACGTGGCACCAGGCTCCCCATGCCCCGCGTCTCGGTTACGTCAGGACGTGAGAGCGCGGCTTCCTCCCCTTCTCCAGGTGGGGCTTGCGTTATTGCCGCTGGCTCCTGCCCTGAGCCCAGGCCTAGGGCGTCAGAAGATCCCGCTAGACCCTCGTGCAGGCCCTTTCCTGGGGTCCTGCAGGGGCTGCCGGGGCGGCAGCGGCGGCCTGGGTGCGCCCTCGCTCTCCGGCCACCGCGACGAGCACGTGTGAGCGCGTGTGTGGCGGGCCGGGGCGTGCAGGCACCCGGGCGCCCTCGGTGCAGAGACGAGCTCCCGCCGCGTCTGACCAGTGGGTTGGAGACTGGGGTTTCTTTTGCCCCAATTAAAATAACTACTTGTCAGTGATTTACAGATCACCCTGGCTTTTTATTTTTAAGATTTTATTTACTTATGCATACGAGAGCGAGGTAGAGGCCAGAGGCGGCAGAGGGTAGAGGAATGAGAGGACTCACCAGAGACAGAGCGGGGAACAGAACAGGAGGAGCCACTGAAGCCCATGCTGAGGGGGCAGCGGGAGGCGGGAGGGTCTGCTGCGCCCTGTGGTCCCTCCGTGGCCGGGACCGAACTCGCGCTGCAGTGGCTGTGGAAGCTCCAGTGTGGTGCTCAAGCCCCTGTGCCACCAGGGAGGCCCTGCATTGGAATTTGTTGTTAAAAAGCATGTTTGCTTTTTTATTTTTTTAGATTTTTTAATTTATATATACAAGTGTTGGGGTGCAGGCCAGAGGCTTGGGGGTAGGGCAAGAGGACTCCCCAGAGACAGAGTGGGGAGAAGAACAGGCTGAGGGGAGCAGTGGGGAGGCAGGAGAGGTCTGCTGTGCCCTTGGGTCCCTCCCTGGCCGGGGATTAAACCCACGCTGCTGTGCCGTGACTGCTTCACAGAGCGGTGCTCAGCTTGCTGTGCCACCAGGGAGGCCCAAGAACATGTTTGCATTTTAAACAATGACTGCGGAAAATCTGCGTAGGGAACCTTGCACATGTCACATTGAAGCAAGAACGTTTCTAAGAACGACAAAAGTGGGAAAAGGATCTGTGAGTGTAGCTTTCAGCTAAAGAGGTGGCAAGAGCTGCCGTTTCCTCTGCAGAAACGAAAGGAACGCTTCGCAAATTACCCGTGAAGTATTGTGCGTCCCTTTCAAAAATTACTCAGGATGGGTTATAACTGGAACTCCAAGGAGAGTGAATGGCAAGTTGAGAACTGAGAAATCAGCATGAGCTTTAACGGTGCGGAAGCGTTTGAGAAGATGGGGCTCAAGTGAGCGTCTGCCCACGCGCAGCTCTCGCGACGTCGAGGGCAGCTTGGAACTGCAGACGCCGCAGACGGGGTCTCTCTCCCGCCTGCTGCCCTGCAGCTTGAGAGGGGCACCTGCAAGGCCAGAGCTCCAGAGCCGCGACCCTGCTGGCCGCCGCTGCGAAGGGGCTCCCGCTGTGAGCCGGGCGTCCTGCTCGGGCAGCGCGGGGGTGCCTCTGCCGCCGGCGTTCGCGTTCGGCCCCTGGGACCTGGCCTTCTACTGTGCGCACGTTCAGGTCATGAAGTCAGGTCTTATGTGCACCGCTGTGGTGAACACCGAGGCTGGCAGTCCGTTCCTTGGCCGTCTGTCTCTTCAGCACGCTCCTGGTGACCCACGTGCCGCAGCTGAGGAGCGTCTGACACAGTTTGCAAATGCGTTTGAACACGTCGGCACGGTGAGTGGTCCCGTTGTTCTCAGGCAGATCTTTACTCCTAATAAGAAGAAAAACATTTAAAACTGGCAAGGCTTATCGCTACTGCTGAAAATTCACTTTTCCTCAAAAAACCAGCTTTCTGTGTTTTATTTTGATAAATAAAATGTTCCAAGAATAGTAACCGAAGACAATTGAAAGAAGCTGCACATTCTTGGTACGGACTCCGTTATGAAGCCGAAGGTCCAGAGCAGGGTGGCTTTCACGTTTATCCTTATTGCTGAGCTGACGTCCAGACAACCGGCTTGCGAAAGCACTTTTCTCGTCCTGTCTTTTGGCTGTTCCTGCTCAAGTAGTGAGACTGCACTTCGGTGCTCCGTCATCACTCTTCGTTGTCCCTGAAGTTCCCCAGTACAGCTGGGCCTGGGCACCATCAGGACAGGCAAGAGCTGGTCTTCCCAGGGCAGCGCAGGACCCAAACTGACCCAAACTGGCCTGGCCCTGGGCGCTGCGAGGCCTGGGACGCCCCCTGCCGCCGCGGCGGGTCCAGGCCGGGGCTGAGCCTGGCGTCTGAGCAGCCCCTTCATCAGCCGCCGCGCGGTGACTTGGGGAGACTTTTATCCCAGACTGAGTGGGTAAAGCTAATGTGAACACCTGCGGAATGAAACAGTCTGTGTTTTGGAAAACGGCTCGAGCGCGTTCCTCCCCGCAAAGCCGCAGGTCGGCTGGGCCAGCTGTCCTTGGCGCTGGACTGTCCCCCAGTGCACACTGCCCCGCCCACCGACAGCCCGGCATCCAGGCGTGGCGGACAGGCACACTGAGGGCTCGTTCCAGGATAGGGGAGCCCAGGCAGACTTGCCAAGTCTTGCCCGAGGCTGCTGTTGCTGAGCAGGGCGGTTAGAGAGAGAAAGCAGCCCGCGACCTCCACGCCAGCTCTGCCCCGGCCATCGCCTTCGCTCTGCGGCGGCTGCATAGGGGCGTGTCCTGTCTCCCAAGAAGCACATCCTACATGATTGAGCATTACAGGCTGTTTGAACAGCTTGCTGTCCGAGGGTCCAGAGGAGGGTGTGTGCCGTCGAGAGTCACAAAGGAAAGGCAGACACGCAGAGAACAGGAAGGGGCACGTCTGGAGGGCGTCGGCCTGCAGTCGCTCTCCACACTATCAGCACGGGATTGTTTTGAGTCTGCAGTTATCAAAATTAAAGCCTAAGAAAACCACACCAATCAGGGTCCTCTCTGGAGCCTCAGAATAGCCGCCGAGAAGCTCTTCAGGCATGGCTGCCCCTGGCCGCAGCGGTGGCCCAGCCGGAGGTCACGCAGCCTCACCTTCCCGCGCCCGGCTGTGCAGCGCACCGATGTGCAAGCCAACAACTGTACTGAGATGTTGCGGGCCAGCCGGGCGCCGCTGGCTCTGCTCTCAGAGTATCGCGCGAGGTAAACGTCTGACGAGGCACCTAACTGGGATGCAGAGGATCGCTTTGATGTAAAATGATGTTTACAGAATTAGAAAAGCTTTTCAGAGAAGTGATGTTGAACCTGTAAACGAGGTGTCACTCCCCATTTTAATTTCTAAATAAGGGTGTGTTACTTCTTTCTTGCGCTGGGGATTTTGTGCAAGGGCTTGCTGAACTCAACTCCTCCACGGCACCCTTTGCAAACAGCACGAGCTCGGAAGCAGCCGCTCCGGGAGGAGGACACGGTGTTCCTCATTTCAGTGCGTTCTGTTCAGGTCCTCAAGTAGAAGGCGATGAGCAGAACCGTAGAGGCGTTATCTGGCTGAAGAGCCTATTAACAGGTGCTCCTTGCAGATTCCGAGTAGCTGGCTGTGATGTGGGCAGGTTCTGTTGGCTGCGGGCTCGCCGTTGGCCTTCCCTGCCTCACGGCCTGTGGGCACCACGCGGATGTGATGAGATGGCCCGCGTCCGAGGAGAGCCTGTTTACGGGGATGGACACCTGCTATGCTGTAGCGGCAGGAAGGGGTAGCACTGGAGGCAGGTTCAGGATGGATCTGGGCAGACGAGTCAAGGAAGGAGAGTCTCAGAGCCCTCGGTGGCTTTTCATACTTTATTTAGTAGAGGTGGCCAGGTACATGGCAGGCAGGGGTGCCGGGGGGCTGGGAGGCTGGCAGCCCTCCCAGCCCCCAGCGCATCTCACCCTCTCGGCTGCTTCTTCTTTCTCTCTGCTGCTGCTTGTCAGTACTGTCGGTCGGTCGGCCCTCACAGTTCTGTCTGTTGGTGCTCACAGTTCTGGCGTCCTCATGACACCGCCCATTTAAGCCCGTGTCCAACACAGGTGCGCCCACTTGCGCATGCCCACCCTGGAGTGCGCGCAGCCCCGCAGGTGTCCATCATCAGAGGTGGGACGTGGAAATACCTGATCAACCTTTACCCTACACATGCCCTCAAATGTAATAACCCACATCCAAGCCAAAGCCCCCGAAGCGGAACGGGAGGCAGCCGCCTGAAAAGAGTGTGGAGGCGCCTCGCATGCGCTCAGCTGAGCTCATCCACGCCTTGTTTCCTGGTTAAAGCCGTACTCACCCTCTCGCGGCTGCGTTCACAACTGTGTTATCCCAGCGCGCAGCAGACTCATCCGACTCGGTATGCGCCGCATGACAGGCCCTCGGCCGACGGGAGGGCCCCCGAAGTAGCCGCCAGGACTGCAGTGAGCGAGCACAGACTCGCTTCCCAGCTTCCGCTGCGGTCCCGGCACCGCGCCCTGCTGACCGGGGCATGTGGCTGTCAGGGAGATCAGCCTCGTCGGTGGCTGTGCAGTGGGGAAAGGAGGACCAGGTATCTGCAGCACAAGACCTCAGTCACTGCCTGTGGCCAGCTGGGCTCGGGGGGGCTCACCGCCACGATGCTGGAAACCCGCCAGTGTAGACAGTAAGCCAGACGCCTTAGCATGGCGCCCTGAACAAAAATAAAAAATTAAAGAGGGGCCTCGCTGGCGGCACATGGGGGTAAGTTGTAGCACCATCAAGCTACCGGCAGCCACTGCTGCACGAGTCTGATCCCCAGCCAGGGAGGGGCCCCCAGGGTGCAGCAGACCTCTCCTGCCTCCCGCTGCTCCCTCAGCCGTGCGTTCAGTCCATCTGCCTGTTCTGCTCCCTGCTCTGTCTCTGGTGACTCTTCTCACCTCCCACGCTTCTGGCCTGTACCCCAGCTCTTGCGTGCTAAATTACTCATTTCTTAAGGATTTATTAATGCACACAAGAGCTCGGGTACAGGCCAGAGGTGTGGAGGTGAGAGGAGTCACCAGAGACAGAGTGGGGAGCAGAACAGGCGGATTCACTGAAATACACTGCTGAGGGGAGCAGCGGGGAGGCAGGGAGAGTCTGCTGCGCCCTGAGGGTCCCCTCCCTGGCCAGGGATTGAACTTCTGCAGTGGCTGCCGGTAGCTTGATGGTGCTGAGACTCAGCCCTGCACCACCAGGGAGGTCCCAGTGCTTATCAATGTAACCGATACTCTGTGTCTATGCACCTGACTTATCTGCGGGGTTATGTAAAGTGCGCTGTGGAACATTCAAACCACGTTGCCTTCTTTTCCTCATTGTCTTTCCACAAGCCTCTGGTTCCATGAGCCCCCACTCACTCACTGTGCCATCATCATCACACTCGTCGTTATCACCGCTGCGTGGTGCAGCACACAGATGGTGGATGATGTTTCTGCAGGGAGCGGGATGAGAGCTGGAAGTCACCCCAGATCCACGCTGGGCTCACGGACGGGAACCGCCACCTCCTTAGCCTGGAGCAGGGGCCACCCGACCTCCCCACGCTCACGCCCTTGGTCCGCGCAGCCGTGCGCTGCCCTCGCAGCTCTGAGACAGCTGTGACCTGCGGGCGCAGACGAGGAAAGCAAAGCCCGGGCTCCCGTTTGACGACAATGGTGACCGTGGAGCTTCAGCATCACTGTGCTTGGGCCAGTTCCCACCAGCCAGGCTGGGCCTGTCCCGCTGGCCGCCACACGCTGCCAAAGACCTGCTTTACACGCAAAGGACGTTATTTTTGAAGACTGAAAACGAAAAGCCTAAACAGGCAGAGCATCATCAAGCCAGAACACGGAGGATGAGCACACAGGCCTGGGGTTTCTACATTAACAGGGTAATCCAGGGCCTCCCTGGGGGCATGGTGGGTTGAGCGCCGCACTGTGAAGCATCCGCAGCCACTGCAGCGCGAGTCCGATCCCCCGCCAGGGAGGGGACCCACAAGGCGCAGCAGGTCTCTCCTGCCTCCCTGCTGCTCCCCTCAGCAGTGTGTTTCAGGGGATCTGCCTGTTCTGCTCCCCACGCTGTCTCTGGTGAGTGCTCTCACCTCCCCCATGCCTTTGGCCTGTACCCCAGCTCTTGTGTGCATAAATAAATAAATCTTTAAAAAACAGAGCAATCTGCTCATAGGGGCAGGTGGGAGCTGGCTGAGCAGGGAATTTCCAGAGGCCTGGTCCAGAAACCACTGATGGATGGGGATCTGTGGGGCTCTTTCATCTGCCATTACCTCAAAGCCCACTTTATTAATAATTAGTGGTGGTTGAGCCAGTGCCAATAAGAACATGAAAAGAGTTTGACATTCTGCGTATCATGGAAGTGAAAAGCTTAACCATACATCATACTGCTATCTACCCAGGCACAAAGTGGGAAGCGTCACGCGACAGCTGCTGGAAGGAGAAGGGGCATCCAGAATGCTCATCCATGACGCGTGTGGAAGGATACAGCTAGTTTGGCAGTTTCATAAAGAGTTGAAAGGGATCTCCCATGACCTAGTGTTCATGTACATACACAGATAGTTTACTCAAGCGGATGAAGACTTGTGGAGAAAGAGCCTTGCATTGGAACATTCATATCAGTCTTGGTGGAAAAACACTGGGGACAGCGTAGTTGTCAGTCAACCGCAGAGCTAAACAAATAGCAAAGCTTGACTCCAGCGGAATACTACGCAGCACCGAAGAACAGCAACGTGAACGCTTCCAAAGTACAGTGAGTGAACGATGGAGAGACAGAGAAATACAGGCTAGGGCCTGCCTGGTGGCGTAGGGGTTAAGTCTCAGCACTATCGCCTCCATGGCCTGAGTTCGATCCCCAGCCAGGGAGCTGACCACATGGTGCAGCAGACCTCTGCTGCCTCCCGCTGCTCCCTCAGCAGTGTATTCCAGTGGATCTGCCTGTTCTGCTCCCTACTCTGTCTCTGGGGAGTCCTCTCACCCCCACACCTCTGGCCTACACCCAGCTCTTCTATGCAAAAGTGGAAAATGTGGGTTTATGATGATGTACGATATTTAAACAGGCAATAGTCTATCGTCTGTTTTCTGTATGAGATTTCTATATATATAAATCTCATTTAAACACGCGTGCACACACATATACACACACTCTATTACTGCCAGAAATCAGCTCCTGTGGGAGCAGGGTGCAGACTAGAAAGGAAGTTATTTATTTTTTGAAAGATTTATTTATTCATGCATACAAGCACTGGGGTACAAGCCAGAGGTGTGGGGGGGGAGAATTCACCACAGAGAGCGGGGAGCAGAACAGGCAGACCAACAGAAGCACACTGCTGAGGGGAGCAGCGGGCACAGCAGGAGAGGTCTGCCGCGCCATGTGGGTCCCCTCCCTGGCCGGCAGCAGGGATCGAACTCGTGCTGCAGTGGCTGCGGTTTGCTTCAGTGTGTTGCTTAACCCGCTGTGCCACCAGGGAGGCCCAAGAAAGTAATTTTAAGAACCTCCTGTATGTTGGCAGGGCTGTGGGCCGCGCCACCCAGACAGGTGCGGTGCACGATGTGTAGACTGTCCTTCAGATACAGGGCGTCCTCAGGAGCTCGCCCTCCAGGGCATGGGCAGCGAGCGTCCAGGGAGCGCCGGGGACGGCCCTTGTGTGGGGATGAGCCTGCGGCCGCATGGCCAACTGATCTCAGGCACGAGGAACAATGAGATGTGGGTGAACTTGAGCGTGAGACGTCTTCTCAGATAGCATGAAAGGCCACGTCTTGGGGCCCGCAGGGTGAGCGCCCCTTCTTGGTGCAGCGGCCGCCCAGCCGAGGCAGCTCACACGCGCTGTTCCCCCTGCACCACGGCCCGGCCACGCGTCCCTCCACCTGCCGCTGCTGCCGGGCCTGCTGTCTCCGCCGGACTCCCAGGGCGCCAGGGCCGGCGGGTGGGCCCCCTCCCACGCGCGCTGTGTCCGGGCGTCTTTCTCCGGCCCGCTCAGGCCGCGCTCAGGCCCGGCTGTGTCGTGAGTCAGGCGCAGAAGCAGGCGTCGCAGCGGCTGTTTCCTTCTCAGACCGTGATTTGCGTCCATGAACCACTGCTGGACGAAAGCATCAGCGCCCAGAACCCACCGTCCGGGGAAGAGCCGCCCTGAGTTGCCGGCTCTCGGAGCGGCGGGGCTTGGGGACGCTGCGCGGGCGCTGGGGCCAGGGCGGCTCTCGCAGGAGCGGCCCACTCTGCAGCGAGGTGCGAAGGGCAGGAGCGCTCCTGAGCCAGCTGCGCCCCAGTGGAGGCGAGAGTGGCCGCCGCCGGCCGTGTGGTGAAGCCGCATCTCCGGCCCGCTGCGCGGGTGCGGGAGCGGGGCGCGATGAAGAAGACTCTGGACGTCAAGCTTTGGCGCATCCTCGTCTCTGCTGCCGCTCAGGAGGAGATAAATAATGCACCAGGGATGAGCCGTGCTCCTGATGAGCTCGGGTCTGCGGAGAGCGAGCCCGTGGCGCCCCACGAGTTATGGCTCTTCAAGGAGGCCGCGCGGATGGCCGCCGCTCGCTGGGCACTCGGCTTTAATACTTGATGTCACCGCCACCGCCCTCGCTCTTGCGTTAATATGTGATGTCGTTTCACTTTAAAACCTCCTGCAGGAACATAGACGGGCCTAAATTCTGCTCCTTTCTCTTTTCTTTCGTGAACTCAGATCACGATCCTTTTACGCACAGGATTTTTTTAGCGATTTATGAATATTTCAGACACAGGCGCTGCACAGCCAGCGCAGGACTCTGTCGGCCTAGAAGCCTCGTCACCATGACGAATACCACACCGTCCACGTTGCCACTCGAGGGAGGAAATAACGCCCAGCCCCGAGCCACGCGCTTCTGAATCGGTGGCATTATCGCTATGAGTCCTGCTGGGGTCGCGGGGCTGTCGTCCGTGCGCTGCGGGCGGTATCGCCGGGCAGGAGCCTTTCAGAAGCAGCGGTTTCGCTAGCTCTCTGAACCTCCGTGTTATATTGATGGCCGTCGCGGTGGCCTCAGGCTCTGAGCGCTCAGTAGTGGTCCGTTCCGTTCCACTGAAAATAAAGCAGGCTGTCGGCAGAGGAGCGATTTCGGGGCTTGAACGTGGTCCGGGAAACAGGCGGTAACTCGCTCGGCACAAACGGGCGAGGCGTGGGCGTGCTGGGCATGGAGACCGGGCGCCTCTGCAGAGCCTGCTCTGACAGTGGGCAAGTCCAGGCTGCGCGGGATGCCCGCGTGAGGGCCGAGCAGTCGAAGCAGGGATGGTTCCGTCGCTGGGCCGAGGGGCGGGACGGACACAGCACGAGGGCCCCGTCCAGACCCCGATGGCGAGGGCTGCCGGCGCCCACGGGCCCCAGCTCAGGCCCACTCTGTCCTGCACGGCCTGCTGCACCCGTCCTGCTCACGGGCAGCACCCTGGCCCGGGCCCGTGGCTCCTCTGCCCTCGTCCGGGCGCCGCTGCGAGGTGGTGACTGGAGGCCGGGCCCCGGCGGAGAGAGGGCGCAGCGCTGAGCGGCCGTGCCCTGTGCAGCCGCATGGCCGGCTGGTCCCCTCAGTGCAGGTGGCCTCGCCGTCTCCCCCGAGAGCGCGAAGGACGGAGTCGGGGTTTGGCCCGCGCCCGCCCCTGGGAGGCCGCACCCGGTGCCCACGCCTCGTCCGTCCTCCGGACCGGGCAAGGGCAGCTCTGGCTGTTACGTGGTGCCGCGGGAGGACTGTGGGTCTTCGTTGAATGCCCGATCGCTATTTTTTACAGTAGTTCTATTTTATTTTTATTTTATTTTTTATTAATTATATTTGGCATCATTTGTAGTCCCCAGGGAGTGCGAGTACCCACCACCATTTCACCGGGCGCAGGGCGGCCAGCAGCGCCCTCCTGGCGGTTCCCGCAGCGCGCCAGACAGTCTCGCGAGCAAAATGAGTATTTTATTAACATGTTGGGGAGAAAAGACATAAACAAACCTACGTCTTCTGCTTACGTCCACTTCTCTCTCTGGAGGGGCATCGAGGAGTGAGTGCGGCCCAGCGCCCTCCCTGTGCAGCAGCTCGCGCAGGCGGGAGGCCGGCGGGGGCCGTGCAGGGTCCGGCCGGAGAAGCCTCGCGGGCAGCGGATCCCGCCAGGCCAAGCAGCGCAGCGGGAGGTGCGACCGAGCGGCCCACAGACGGACACGCACAGGCAGGCGGCCCGGCCCGGCCCCTGGAAGCCACGGAAACGCCCCCCAGACACCCGAGCCCGCGGTGAGTCCGGCCGCGTGAGTCCCGTCTCCGCAGGCTCGGCCCCGGTGTACTTGGAGCTACCGAAGTCGCTCCCATCTGTTGATTCGGGCTGGAGGAAAACGCGGAGGCTGCAGGTGACCAGGAGATCCCACCGCGGGCTGCCGGTGCGGTGAGCTGGGGATGGCAGCACCCTCTGCCCTCTGCTCTGTGCTCTTCATTACAAAATAATTGGGCATTCCGCACTCACTCCTCGATGCCCGTCCAGAGAGAGAAGTGGATGTAAGCAGAAGACGTAGGTTTGTCTAACAGGTTCATTTTTCTCCCCAACATGTTAATAAAATACTCATTTTGCTCGCGAGACTGTCTGGCACGCTGCGGGAACCGCCAAGAGGGCGCTGCTGGCCGCCCTGTGCCGCCGCCTGCGCTCCGTGCGGCTTTCCTGGGCTCCCGGAGCCGTGAGGGCCGCCGGCTCGCAGGTGCGAGGAGCGTCGCGTGGCCGCGCAGCATGCAGGTGCAGCCGTCCAGTGCGCTTCTCGCGGGGCACTGGGCCCTTTGGGGGGCGTGTGGCCGCCGGGCCCTTCGGGGGGCGTGTGGCCGCCATCTCCCAGACCCCCGAGCAGCAGGTGTGAGCATGAAGACGCTGCCGGCGGCCGCGCTCGGGACGCATCTGGGCAGCCTCAGGGGCTCACGCGGGCGGCGGGCAGCAGGACATGGGGACCTAGGACGGCCGCCCTGCTGCTGGCCAGGCTGGGTGCTGGACTCCCTACCCCGCCCGGGTCGGGGCCAGGGCCGCAGGTCGTAGCCAAGTGCGCCCCCTGCTCTGCGCGTGGGGGCCAGGAGCCTGCTACACCGCCTCTGCCCGGCCATTTGCGTGAGGCCTCGCCGGGACCTTCCTTCCTGCGGCCGAGTCCCCAGGCCGGGCAGTGTCAGCCGGGCCCAGCGGCCGCAGGCTCATCCCCACGCGAGGGCTGTCCCCACGGTGCTCCCTGGACGCTCGCTGCCCGTGCCCTGGGCGCGCTTCTCAGGACGCCCTCACTACTTGAAGCGTGGTCTTTAACACTGGGCACGGCTGTCTGAGGGTGGCAGGACACCACCGAGAGTCCTCGTTCTCCCTCTGGTCAGCGCAGACTCGGGGAAGACGCTCGGAGAGAGAGGGAAGACCGTGTCCCTCAGCTGACCCTGGCCCGCGCCCGCCCAGGGGTCTCCTCGGTGGGGAGTCTTCGTGAGCGGCTGTGTCTTCTCCGCGCGTCCACGCCTGTGTGGCTCGGGCGTGTCCTGCAGGCCGTTCGCTGTCTGAGGGCCGTGTTGGCGCCTCTCTGCCTGCTGCGCTGAGCGCGCCAGGCGGCTGAGATCCAGCTGGCCCTGGCACCCTTCGGAGCTCCCGAGCTCCCGTCCTCACAGACCCTCCGCTCCCACCCGGCGTCCTGGTCAGCGCCCCGCGGGCCTGTCCATGCGGCCTCTGACGTGACGCTGTGGGGCGCGTTGCCGCTTGCGTCATCACCGTGACTACAGTCTGATCGTGAGCAAGTGCCACAGGCCCGGCTGGGCCACGCCACGGAGGCCCGTGTCCTGTGCTGGCCAGCACCGGTGCAGGAGGCACAGCCGGCGCCTGCGCTTCCCGCGTGCCCCTCTCCAGTCTGCTCCACCCACGCTGGGCTCATGTGAGACGCCAGCATCGGGGAAGCTGCCTGGGTGTCGGGGGCTCTGTGGTACTGTCCCTTCTTCGTCGGAAGGGACTCCCCTGCACTCGGCTCTCCACACACTGCTCTGCGCGGCAGCACCTCACGTGGCCTCTGCCCTTCACTTTCCTGGCTGTGCGGTGGCCGGACAGAGCTGGCCACCAGCAGCTCTTCACGGGGTGAGCGGCTGGGTCCAGGGCAGGTGGGGCGGGCCCTGGATCTGCCCCCTGGGGCCGGTGGGTTGACTCAGCCTGAGCCCATGTCCCTGCTCTCCGTTCTGGCAGGCTCACTGTGAGCTCGCAGTCTGGCCTAACAGGTGAACACTCACCAGAGCCTTGCACGTAAATTCTCAACAACGCACGACTGCTGTTGCGCTTTTGTGTCTGCAGCTCATGTGAATCGGTGTGTTAACGGCGCGCGATGACTGCAGCGCACCTTTTTAAAGTTGCAGGAGCTTATGCTCACTTCCATTTCGATCCTTGCTAGGTTTACAGCTTGGTGGCGTTACGTCAGCACACACCCCTCACCAGCACTGCTTCTCCTGACCTCCAGAGAGAAACTAGCCACTGACCCCCAGCCCCGCTCCCCCCTCCCCAGCCCTGGGGCCTCAACGCCCTTCCTCTTTTCCAGAGTTTGCTTCGCCTAGATGTTTCGTGTGTGACTGGGTAACATTCGCCCTTTTGTTTCTGCTTGCTGCAGCTTCTTCTTGCATCTTGCTCGCTACTATTGTTCTAAACAATATCTTTTATAATTGCATTGTTTGGATGATGAGGAAAGAAGCAAATGATCTGTCAATCTAATTTAATAGCAAAGACTGTAGCAAGAGATTATAGGTGGAAGTGTTCATCACAGTGTTATGAATATAGCAATTTTTAACCTAAATGTCTAATAATAGATGGTTGATTAAAACTGGAAGGACTTGTAAGAAAATGCTTGTCTGATGATTGCTAGGTGGTAGGATAATAGGTTAATTTTGTTTTCCATATTTGTATTTTAAATGGTTTATTTTCCTAAGTAATGTGCATATATACACATGTGTGAATGTGCATGCGTATATATATGTGCATATGTAGCTGAAGAGAGAGGAACAGCCCACTGACCAATGCTTTTATATACACTGCTTGCATGTCCAGGGTCTAAGTGTCCAGTCTCCTCCCAGTGTGTGACTGTCCTCAGAGACATGTGAGCCGGGAATGCACGTGCCAGGAGATGAATTAAGAATGAGGAAAAGCACATTTGAGTCTAACATTCTGGAATGCCTTATCTCACAGGAGATTTTTTTTTTTTTGCACAAAACAGATACTAAAAATTAAGCATCTAAAATATTTAGTTCGTGGGTTATTATTAGAAGCTGGTGGTAATAAACAGGGTTGATGAATAAGATAACAGGTATATTTGCATCCGGAGAGATGAGAAGGTCCATAAAAAAAGAAGTTATTGTTCCTTGTAACTTGTTTAGCTGCAAACAGAGGGGGAAATGGCATGAATCATTGTCAAGTACTCTGTGAAGGCAGCTGTGTGTGTGTGTGTGTGTCTGTGTACACACATGAAGAGGCACGCTGAGACTCAACACACATCTTTTCCTTTGCAAATCCATGCATTGTGCGCTCAGCCCGCGGGCGAGCCCGTCCTGGGGACCCCCAGCGGAGCTGCGCCGTCGCCTCAGCTGAGCCGCGGGAGAGGCGGCTGGGCCCGCAGCGGGCCGTGGCGGGTCTGCGGGTGGGGTCAGCAGCCGGGTGCCGCTGGCCCGTCTCTGTCTCCCCTCCTCACTGACCGTGGGGCAGCCTGTCAGGGCCATGAGGGGAGGAAAGCGAAGTGACAGCGGACGCGGACCTCCGGCCAGCCAGCCAGGTGCGGCTCGTCAGGCAGGACTGGCGCAGGGCGGGCATCTGCCCAGGGCCCGGGCGTGTGTCTCGCTGGAGGAAAGTGGTGTGTCAAGACTGGCGCACAAAAGGGCCGTCACCGTCCGGGCCGCCTTTCCTGCATGGACACGCATACTCGATGTCCCCCACCGCGGCGTGTCATGGCATGCGTCCGTGGCACGTGCGGACGCTGTCCGCGTGCGGGTGAGTCGGCTGCTCGCAGAGCCAGGGTCCCTGCTGGGGCTGCAGTTTGGGCCGAAAGCCCTGAGCAGAGCAGCCTTCCTCCGGCTCTGTTTCCGGCCGGTCAGCCCCGCGGCTGCGTCCCACGTAGATTTCCCCTGCAGGGCCTAAGGTGGGGTTTGGGCGAGGGCACTCTGGATCGATGTCCTCAGACTTACAGACCCCGGGGACCAATTACGAAGGTTCACGGGTTGTTTTCATTTTGCTTTCTCTTGGTGCCTCCTTAATGAGGCCCAGTGAACGGTGCGCTCGATGCTTTCTTGCCGGAGACCCGTCTGCCGCCTTCAGCCGTTTATTACTGATGCACCTGGGAAATGATTTATAAATTAAATATTAGGAAAATGTACTTTAGGGAAAAAGTTGTAAGAGGTGTAACGCACAGTTCTCATTTTGGGGAGGTCCCACCAGCGGCCTGCTAACGGGGGTCCGGGGGCAGTGACGGAGGTGCGGCCTGTGTGAGGCTCGCAGAGAGGGAAGGGGCCCTGGGGGAGGGTGCTGCGCACGGAATCCGTTCAGTAAGCTGTGACGCTGACGCTCCTGATTTTTCCCTCAGTGCACCCCTTTAGAAAAGCGGGACGTAATGAAGGGATGTATCCTGGTGCGCATCGACGCACGGGATGAAAACACCACGATGTCAGCTGGCTCAGAGCAGCGTCCTCGCTGGCGGGCGCCATGCCTCAGGCTCTGTGGGCCCTCCTGGGCGGTGGGGGGGGTGGAGCTGGCGTAGAAGGGGCTTCTCAGCGCACCTGGAGAAGCTGAGCCCACCCTTGCCTGCGACTTCCCGGAGCCTCCGGAATTTGGAATGTGAAGCTGCGGCAGTCACCTGCGAGGCGGCTTCGGGGTGTGCTCTAGCACACGCAGGGCAGCGTCCGTGGGGCTGAAGCCGCGCCGGGCTCCCGGTGGCGCTGGGTCTGCATGCCGGAACTGCTCAGCTGTGCTGAGAGCGAAATGGACAGCGTGCTCCACACCCCCAAGTTCCAGGGGCACCAAGGGGCACTTGGGGATTATCTTCTAAAAGGAAATTAGAACAAATCCCGCTTGTAGATTTTACTTAACAAAAATGTGTGTTCCTTTCTTGAAAGTTCTGAAAATCTCTGTCTTTCCAATACTGCTATAATAGTTGCATGTGATACTTTTATTTTAAAGATATATTTTATGTACGCACACAAGTACTAGGGGGTAGGCCAGAGGTGCGGGGGGCGGTGAGAGGACTCCCCAGAGACAGAGTGGGGGGCAGAACAGGCAGATCTACTGAAATACTCTGCTGAGGGGCAGCAGGGAGACGGGAGAGGGCTGTTGGCACCGAGACTTTAACGCCTGCTCCACCAGGGAGGCCCTGTAATACTTGCAAATGTTCAGGGAGTGAATTCATCAACGTGAAGTCAAACCTGTGCAGCTAACGTTTATTTTCAGATTCCGTTTCAATCTCTTTTAGTTCATTTCTGCCAGAAGGATTAGGCTGCAGTTCAATATGCATTCCAGAGACGTCATCAAGTGAGCATGGTGCTGTCCGTTCCATCTGAAAGAGAAAGTGCACGCAAATTATCTACTAAGCATTATTTGCGCATTTTGCGTAGGTTAAGCTTAAGTGTGGATTTTAATATTTATTGTGTGCACATATTTACAAATCACGCATTTTTACTTTTTTGAAGCACAAATACGCACAGGTGCTCTGAAGAATGCTGTCGCCTGGCTATTTTCAGCTCTGGGCTCAGAGGTTTTGCAGAAGTCAGCTCGCTGCTCTGTCTTTGCTGGGGCCCGGCTGACGGCGTGTCAGGGCCATCCCACTGAATCTCTGATCAGAACTGTGGCGTGCGGGGAATGAAAGCAACTTAGCACCGCCACCGCGTCGTATTTTAATCATCAGCAGACTGCAGGCTTTTGTCATTTTATTGCTAGACAGCCTCTAGCCTGTACATGTGTTCGCGGGGAGATGCGTGTTTCGCGTCGCACTGATGCATCTGAGTCTTGGGTTTGTTTTTGTTTTTGTTTCTTTGGCAAAATGCTGCCCTGGCAAGAGGAAGAAGATGGGGGATGCTCAAGGTGTGTGCTGGCAGGGGCCGCCCCTCCTCCCCTGGCGGCATTAGCATTCAGGAGAGAGCAGGGTCTTCAGATGAAGACGGTTACGGAGGCTTAGTGATTCCAGAGGATTTCCATCTTCTAAAGTCCCCTGAAATTAATGAATAAAGACAACGGCCTTCCACTCACCCAACTTTACCACATCGGGCAGTGGAAACAGAAAATGACTTCGCATTAATCCTGCCTCTTGACAGCTGCAGAATGGTGACACTCTAGTTTTCTCTCTGAGAGGCTGTTCGAGATAACCGTTTTATTCTGTTGCCATACTCTGTCTCATGACCTCATCTATTATGTAGCCGGCCTCACCCCCGGTGGCCAGCACGAGGCTGTGTGGGGCTGAAGCTAGGCACGGGGGTCTGGAGAACGCGCCACACAAGGGTCCCCTTGGCCGCCCCCCGTCACCGCTCAGAAGCACGACCTTCCGGACGCGTCACAGCCAGAGACCGATGGGCTGAGTCCCGCAGAGGGTCTAGGGCTGGCCTGGCCCCTCTCCTGTGAGGAGAGCATGACCCCGCGGCTGGGGGAGGCCGCTGACCCGTCTCGGTGCTGGCCCGCTGGTGTGCGAGGGCTCGGCCGCGCCGGACGGGGCGGGTGCTGGTTAGCTGTGGCTTGTGGTCCCGCGTGTCCGGGATGAGGCCGGCCCGACCCGGGGGAGCGGCTGGGCTCACCAGACTGGAGTTTAGCACGATCCTTCCACCCTGGACTCCTACTGGTTCGATCCTGAATTTAGGAACTTGTTGGGGAGAAGGTGGAATTTTGATGGAACAGTTCGGAAGCTATGTAAAATATGGTTACAGCCTTAGATGATTGTGCAGGTTTTTGCAAATGGGTTCTTTGTTTTTTTTCTTTTTCCACCTTTATTTATTTATGCACACAGAGCTGGGACGCAGGCCAGAGGTGCGGGGGTGAAGGGACTCCCCAGAGACAGAGCGGGGAGCAGAACAGGCAGACCCACTGAAGCCCACTCCTGAGGGGAGCAGCGGGAAACAGGAGAGGTCTGCTGCGCCTGTGGGCCCTCCCTGGCCAGAGAGAGAACTCACCGCGGCGGCCACAGACGCTCCACGGCGTGGCGCTCAACCTGTTGCGCCACCAGGGAGGCCCTGGAAATAGGGTTTTTTCAAAAGGAAGTTTCAGTTTCACCAGCCAGTTTCTCTTCCACTGCTTTTTCTTCTGGTCTTCTCTCCCTCTCCCGCGCTTTCTTCCTTCTTCGGGGAGGGCAGGATAAGGCTCGGAAAGGCGGTGTGTCTCTGTGTGCACATCCTGCTACCTCCCTGCTTTGGGTCTCTTGTGCTTTGAATGTGTGATGCTTGCAGTTGGAAGCTTATTTCCCATTTAGCTTAACCGTAGTTTGCAGCTGCAAAAGCCTTAGATGTTGCGTGTATCGCCTAGTGATGCTCCCCTGGGCCCACGCGGGTGCGTCTCAGGAGCTGGGAACCTGGCCCCTCCCGCATCTGCCACCACAGGCCGCTTTTGTTTGTTCTTGAATTTCAGTTAAGGGAAATTGGAAACTGTGAGCTTCTTTGTTTCTGCCGTGCTTTGCCCAACATAATATTTTCTGAGCTTCTGTCCGTGGGGTTGGGCACGTGGAGGGTGCATGTAACCCCGAGGTTGTCATGGCCCCCTCCTTTCTCCTGAAGGACAAGGCTGAAGCTTGTGACGTGTTCTTTTATTGATTAGTCGCTTCTTAGTGGCCCAGGATCGGTACTTCTAAGTCTCTTGCTGTGATAATGTTTTTTTTTTTTTTTTTAAAGCGTGTTTTAATGGCGCTGAAATTACAGAAATTACTCCGAAAGGACGGGTTTTAGGGGCAATGATTCAAATACCCTTTCCACCTCCCCGGTGGTGGCTGTAGTACTAAGCAGCTGGAACTCCTTTCTTCGGTAAAGTCCATCTGTTTCTTTATATTTCTTTTATACCCTGCCCTGCTTTCTTGCAACTGGGGTGCCCTTTGACGAAACGTCTCACTGTTTTCTGAGAATCTCCCGTGCTTTGCCGAATAAGCAATCAGCATAGCTGCTGGGTTAGCAAGGCCTCCCTTAATGTCCTGGGGTTTGGAAGTCATCCAGAGGCGAGTTCTGGTGAAAGGTGTGGCAGAAGGACAGCTCTTGCTTTAAGGTCATAACGAAAACACTAATATAGCTGTAGCCTATCATGGTTGTAAGGGGGAGGAATTAAATACACAGACCACAGCCTCTTGCAAGCGGACGATTCTTTTAAGTTATTTTCTGTTAAAATCTAAAAGGAAGTCGTGCTCCACATACACCTTCCAGGCGGCCGAGGGCAGCCAGCGTCGGTGCCTGTTGTGCTGTCTTAACTCTGCTTCCCTCGGGGACTCCGCCACGTCGGTTCCTCTCACTCTGTTGTGTCTCCCTGCTCCGACTCGGGCTTCCTGAGTTCCTGCCGCTGGTCATCGCTGTCAAGCAAGGAACCGTGCTAGAACCAGCCAAGCCTTTCACTGTGGGCGCGGGGAGACCGTCAAGCCCGTGGGCTTCGGCAGGTAGACGTGGGGCTGCTTCGGACTCGTGTCTGTGGCGGAGGGAGGGAGCACCTCTGGCCTGTGTGCACTTGGGATCTGGGCCGCTCCTGGGTCAGAGCGAGGGGACGTGCGTCGGGCTGTCCTGAGCTTGAGTTCAGAAGGCGCACGAGCACTCCCAGACGCACGCTCGTCAGAGACACTCCTTCCGGAGCTCGCACGAGACGCTCAGTCTCGGCGCCAGTCTCTGTCCCGCCTCCTTCCCGTTTGCTCCTGTGGCCGCGTCTCCGCGCTCCTGTCCTCCGCGCCATCACTTCCACTTCAGGCTACTTCCCACCCGTTCCTCCGGGAGTGTGTCCTGTGGGGTCGATCTCCCGAGGCCCAGGGGGTTTGCCCTGTGCCCAGGGGACGCCCAGGGGAGCCTGAGGCCAGGGGTCCTGCCGGGCCGAGCCATGGTCTTGGGCGGGAGCGGAAGCCTCGGGCGCGCCTGGTCCTCGGCCCTTTCTCCTGAGTCAACGGCCCAGCCCCGCTCCCCATCTTCTGCCTGCAAGAGTGCTGGGCCGCCCGGGCGTGGGTCCTCAGGGAGCGCGGCCGAGGTCAGCGGCCACAGACACCGCCCCGTGGACACGCGACGTCCCACCTCGCGCCTTGGGCCCCCAGTGCCAGACGCAGGAGTGATGCCTCTGCCTCCGCAGCCCGAACCCGCACGCCCACCGCCTCCCCAGTGCTGGCACCGGGAGGCCTTCCTTCTGCCGTGGTCGACGTGCGCCTGCGTGTCACCCACCTGCAAGGCCGAGGGGCGGCGCTGCCCGGGATGGGGGCGTGCGTGCTGGGGCGCCCGCAGACAGACACAGCTCTGGACCGCGGCCATGGAAGTAGGTGGGGGCCGCTCACCTCCCAGCAGCGCTGCCCGACACGGTGGCCCTGTTGAAGCAGGTTGGGCAATAACCGATGGCACTTTGGTGACAGCGTTTCACGGCACGTCCCCTGCCCAGACGGCGTCACGGGCCGGAGTCGGGCTCTGCGCCGGCTGCAGCAGGCACGCAGCTGCTTGCTGGGCCTGGCCGCTGTGTGACCGGCCGAGGGCTCGCTGAAGGGCCCGGCTTTCCGTCTCCGGCCACAAAGACAGCGATGTCGGAGCCGAACGCAAAGCCGTGAAGGGCCGGTCGGCCCGACCTTCCGCAGCGGGCGGCCAGCTGCTCAGGTGCGACAGCTCCCTCCCACCGTGGCCGGCCCACGCTGGACACTGCGCACCCAGGCTGGACGGCGGACCGTCGGCGGCCGAGTCACCCCAGGGCAGCCCCGCCCACCGCCTGGCCCTCGCCCTCCACTTCAGCCGAGCAGAGCGGATGAGCACGCGTGGAGAGATTGCTTCTCGACGAGGCGTGATGGATGAGGTGTCCTGCTCGATCCGCTCGGCAGTGCTCTCGTTGGATCGCCCTGGCTGCGCAGTTTCAGACTCCAGGTGTTACTGCTGAGAACAATGAAAGGCAGCTCCAGTCTGCCTTTCTGAAGCACCTTTGGACCTGGGGAAATGCGTGTGGAGGGAGAGGGAGAGGGGCCCCAGTGCCCTGGCACTCGGGTTGTCTCAAACGCTCTAGTTCGGGAAAAGTCTTCCCTGGGCACGTTCCCCATTCAGTTACGATGAGCGTGCAAGGCCCTGCAAATGAGACGCCTGGGCCGCCGTTTTCTCTGATGACCAACCACTGCAAACCCGGAAATGGCCAGTGGTGGAAATGGCCAGAAATCAAGTCCAGCAGTGGAATCTTGGCGACGTCTCCTGTTCTGGAGCAAGCAGCAGCCTCAGCCTCACCCCTGTGTGGTGCCGGCGCCTGTGTCCGACCTGCTGCCGGCACGGCCGGGGGCTGAGACCGGGGAGCGCTGGGTGGCGGCTCCCGCCCGTGGGTCTTCACGGCGGGCGGGAGCTTTCCTGGCCTTGCGGTCACCCTGTCGTGAGGGGCTGGGGCACCCTGGCCCGTGCTGGCCCCACGCAGAGGTGTGGCTGGTGACCGGCAGGGTATGCTGCACCTGCCGAGGGTGGCCACACGGCAGCACCCCGGTCACTTGGCGTAGGACCTGGGCCCTGCCCTGGTCCTGACGCCTCAGTAAGTAAAGGCAAAGAGCGGTGACTGTGAGATGTTACCTTAACGCAAATGGCGGCAAATGACAGATGTGCATTACAGAAATGTGCAAAGTCATCCCCACTGGGATATTCTCGGCTGCTTATCAGTGGCTAAGAATTCAATTGATTACACTTCCCTTCATTGCAATTATATCATTTTATAGTGATTATGCATTATTTATATAATCAGAAATAAAAACTACCCTCACAGGTTAGAAAAGCCTGAACAAACTGTGAACTGTAGCGGTCAACAAAGTCTTCAAAATCCGCTTGTGAAAAATACATCACACCTACACCTTCAAAGAACGTCTTTTTTAATATTTAAGGCTTTGAAAGTTTGGAGAAGAAATCTTAAAAATTACTTCTAGGAAGCTGTCATTATAGTCATTCAAAGATCTGCAAAAAGCCACAAAAAGGAGCACTTCAGACTGGGGCTTCCGGGACGTCCCTCCCTGGATCCTGTCTAAAACCAGCAGCCCCTGGTTGGCGCCCTCAGGCATTGCCCGGGGACAGGGCACGGTCAGCGCTGGTGGCTGCTGGGACGCGCTGTCTCATCGGAGGCCCGGCTCGCGTGGGGACACGGTGCAGGTGTGCGGTGACCTCCTGTGGGGGGCACTGACGCATCTCCCTGCTCCCTGGCGCCCGTGAGGCGCGCCCCAGAGCTGCACGTAAAGGGGTGCCCTGGAGCCCCTGCATCCCCGGGGCTCGTGCGCTGCGCTGGTCACGCCGCCATCTCACAGGGCCTGGGCGGGAGGCGCGGCCTGTGGACTCCGGCAACACGGCCGGGCTGCACCGCGGCCCTCCTGGTCCAGGCCTGTTCTCCACCCGTGCGCGGGGCCGGCCTGCGCTGGCGTCTCTGGGCAGCCGTGCGCGGGGGCCAGGCTCACGGTCTGGGCACCATCGCGCACGGGGAGCGCGGGTTCCGGGCGCGCCCCCGTCTGCGAACTCTTACCCTCGGCCCACACAACTCGGCCACTGCGTGATCTCACCCCCTTGTAATTGCTTTCCTGTTGTCAGCCTAAACTGTGCCTTTATTGGCAAAATAAAGTGTTAAGCCAATTGAAGAGAGAACGCAGGTCAGAAACCCGTTTATATCTCCATTACAGGTGGAGGCGCCGATGTGGAGGTCTGTGGAGTGAAGTTGAATTGAATTAGCTTGAATTGAATTGAATTGCTTGGAGATAGCTGGAGCTGCAGCAATTATTACTCCCCCTCGGCCGGCGTTCTCGGCGGAGCACTTCAGCACTGACGCGCACCGGCGTCTCACTGAGGGCGTGCTGTCCCCGGCCGCGGGCCCAGGGGCCAGCCCGCGTGGGGCAGAGGGTGCGTGTCTGCCCCCTGTGAGTGGCAGCCCGGCCGGACTTGGGTGCGGACACTCCTGGGCGTGGGCCTGTGCAGAGCTGGGGGCGGCCTCGGCCAGCTGGGGCAGCAAGGCCGCCTCGCGCCGGCGGTGTCCAGCTGCCTCATCCCGGGAGCTCGCCGGAATCGCTGCCCAGGGCCTCTGCTCCCGCGAGCTTGGCCACGGCACCGGGACGGCCCCGGAAGCTGAACACGCTGCTCGCGGGCTGCGGCCGGAGCGACGGGCGTGGAACTCGGCCCCGCGGCATCTCTTTCTGGGCTCCGGGCCTCACGGGCCTTTGTCTTGGAGCCCCCGTTCGAGTCCTGCTGTGGACGGCCGGCTTGGCCTGCTGCCTCCACCCCAGAGCTCCAGGCTGCCCCGCTGCTCCGGCTCCGCTTCCCTCTGGCAGAAGTGCCGCGCGTCGCAGCACCGCACGCCCCGGCCTCTCGTGGGTCGGCGTGCGCCACGCGGTCCTCTGCTGAGTGGCCGCTCTGCCCCAGACGCCCTTGGCCCTCTGCGCCGCTGCCCGCCCCTCCCCCCCCTGGTGCTTGGTCTTAGAGGCCAAACATTTGTTTTTGGGTTTTTTATTTGATTTTTTTTTTATGCAGACGAGTTGGGGCACAAGCCAGATGTGAGGGACAGGGTGAGAGGACTCCCCAGAGACAGAGCGGGGAGCAGAACAGGCGGATCCACTGAAGCACACTGCTGAGGGGGCAGCGGGAGGCAGGAGGGGTCTGCTGCGCCCTGGGGGTCACCCCCTGGCCGGGGCTCGGGCTCGTGCTGCGGTGGCTTCGAAGCTTCACAGTGCTGCGCCTTAACCCCTGTGCCAGCAAAGAGGCCCTGTTTTTGTTTATTTCCGTCCTGCCATGATTTGGGGGTCAGTTCAACAGCCTGAGACGGCGGGAAGAGTGTGGGGCCCTGATGTTGCGTCCACCCTCACCAAGGGCCACAAGCGTAGCCAAGGTCACGCTCATCCCTGACCCAGAGGAAGGACTCCATCTGCGCCCCGCGCCGGCGGGGTCTCCTGCCCGCGCGGCCGGGCACGCCCTGGGCCAGGCCGTCCTGCTCCGCGCACACACACACACGCGCGCACTGGAGGCGAGCCCGAGACCTCGTCGCACACACGCGCGCACACGCACACGCGCGCACTGGAGGCGAGCCCGAGACCTCGTCGCACACACGCGCGCACACGCACACGCGTGCACTGGAGTCTAGCCCGAGACCTCGTCGCACACACGCGCGCACACACACGCACTGGAGTCTAGCCCGAGACCTCGTCGCACACACGTGCACACGCACACACGCACTGGAGTCTAGCCCGAGACCTCGTCGCACACACACACGCACACACGCACACACGTGCGCACTGGAGTCTAGCCCGAGACCTCGTCGCACACACGCGCACAGGCACACGCGCGCACTGGAGTCTAGCCCGAGACCTCGTCGCACACACACGCGCACACGCACACACGCACGCACTGGAGTCTAGCCCGAGAACTCGTCGCACACACACGCGCACACGCACACACGCACGCACTGGAGTCTAGCCCGAGAACTCGTCGCACACACACGCGCACACGCACACGCGCACACTGGAGGCGAGCCCGAGACCTCGTCGCACACACGCGCACATGCACACGCACGCGCGCACTGGAGTCTAGCCCGAGACCTCATCGCACACACACGCGCACACGCACACACACGCACTGGAGTCTAGCCCGAGACCTCGTCGCACACACAGACACACTGGCACCGAGCCGTAGCCCCCACCACACACGCCCACCCGCGGCGCAGCGAGGCTCCGACGCCCGCTCGTCTCTGCCGCGCTCACCAGAGGAACAGGCGGCCCCAGCGCCGGGCCTGCACTGCTGGCCCCTGCACGCAGACCCGCCCCGCTGGCCCCTGCACGCAGACCCGCCCCGCTGGCCCCTGCACGCAGACCCGCCCCGCGGCGCCGGGCCTGGGCTCAGCACAGCCCCGCTGGGCGCCTCGCCACCGGCCTCGTCACGCTCCCGCCTCAAAGTCACACTCCAAGTGCCTGTGCCGTGACTGCGGGGCCCGAGATTCAGAAATGAAAACGAGAGCGGCTTCCGACAGCCTAGAAACCGCGGGTCGTGCCCTCGAAGTGGCTCGGGAACCCTCGGGATTAAGGGTCCGAAGCGTAACTTTCAAAATAACGCGAGAGCTGAGGCCGCCTCGACGCTCCGGAGGCTGCCCAGAGGGAAGCACAGGCCTGAGGCCAGCGGCCCCGCACGGCCCTCTGAAGGCCACAGAGTCCGTGGCCGTGCGCGGGGGCAGCGCCGGCTCTGGGCTCGCGTGGGGGCTGCGTGGCGGCTTGGACTCCCTGCTCGCAAGCTGAAGTGCACGGCTGAGCACAGGCGTTAAAGTAGAAGCTCAGAGCCGGACGGGGGCGGTGGGGCCGCTGCGGCCCCTCGTGACCGGCGGTCAGACCAGACGCCGCTCCGGCCGCCTCTCCGGACTTGCGGTCCCGCTCCGGAGCAGCGCGGCTGGCGGGCGTGGTCTGGAGCGTCCAGCCTCCCCCTGCCGCCAGCCGCCCTCAGCTGCGGCACCTGAGGAGAGACGGCCGTCTGGATCCTCCCGGGCCCGGGTCCGAGTCCCTGGCCTGTGGGCTGCTGCGGACCCGCCTCAAACCGGCCTGGCATGGACACGCCTCGGCCGGGCGGTGCTAGCCGGGCAGGGAGAAGGTTCGGGAAAGGCCGCTCTGCGCGTCTCCCCTCAGCCAGCGCGGCCCCCACCCGCTCCCGGCTGGCGCTGGGCGAGCCCCGGGGGAGCAGACGCGCGGGGGCAGGGCCTGCACGCGAGGCCCCACTCCGCCACAGCAGCTGGGCCCAGCACCCTCCTTTGAAGGACGGTGTGCTCCCGCAGCAGCTCTGCCCTCTGCTCCCGCTCTGCAGCTCTCGTCACGGGCTGGCACCGGGCGGCCGTGCCGACGGTGGCGTGGGGCCTCTGGCCGCTGTGGTGCGAGGCGTCGTCCCTTCCTGCTGGGGCCATGGGGACGTCCATGGGTGGCTCCCCTCTTTCCTCACAGCCGCTTCCAGTGACGGTCCCCGTGAACATGCGCGGCTGTCCGCGGTCTTGCCGACGCCCCCACCTGAGCCTGCGCTCGGAACGATGGCCTGCAGGCCTGGGCGCGGTCAGCCGGCGTGAGACCCGCTGTGGCTGCGGGCCGGGGCAGGTGCGGGGGGCAGTGCTCCCTTTGCCACCTCCCGCCCCTGCCCAGCACCTGCTGCCGGCCTCGTCGCTGGCCGCGGGCAATCGGGGGAGGACAGACGCGGCCGCACACGCTGCCGGGCCAGGTCTGGGCCGCACGGGCGCGTTTCCGAGCGGGAAGCACAGGGGCAGGTGAGGCCGGGGCCGCAGGTGCAGGGCCTGGGCCCGAGACCCGCTGGCCAGGAGAGGCCCCGGGGTGTCAGCCCAGTGCCCCACGCCGGAGAGGAAGAAGCCTGCGGGCTCTTGGCGAGGAGCTGGACCGGCCCCCAGGCGTCCTCGGCGGTCACCTCGAGTGAGCTACGTTTCGTCCGGTGACAGCTGTGCTGTGTGTCCGGGCGAGGGGGACGGGCGGCTCTGGGAGTCGACACGTGCGTTTCCGTCCACAGGAAGCAGTGGGCGACTTAGAGGATGAGCGGCCCGTGGGCGCCGGGTCTCCGTGGAGCTGACCGTCTGGCCAGTCGCACCTGCCTCCTGCGCGGCCCGGCCCCTCAGGAGCCACCAGCGCCAGGCCCGGTGCAGGTGGCGTCAGTGGGGGCTGCGGAGCCCAAGGCAGAGGCCTCTTGCTGGGGCAGACCCGGGAGTGCGGCTCTGACCACAGCCCCTTCCTCCTGCCAATCTGTGGGCTGAGGGGAACTGGGCCCACCTGGACCCAGCACGATGGTGCAGAGGCCACTGCCCGCCGCCTGTCCGGCAGGCCTGTGCGCCTTGGCGGCTGCACCGAGCACAAGGCCTGTGTTGCCGAGCGAGAGCAGGCGTGATGCAGGACGTGGGGGCAGGACGGGCGGGCGCAGACCTGAGCCCCCGGGCGGCGCCTCTGATGTGCCAGAAGAACACAGGACCCACGGGAGGGCCTGCTCTCCCCTTCACAATTAATCAGTTTTATTTATGAGGCCAGGGAAGAAATATCCTTAAGTAAGGAAATAAGGATGACCTTGAAAGTAGGTATGTTATTACCCAGATATGGATATAGTCTGAATTTAATTTTTATTAATGTAGATAATAGCTTACATGGGCCTTATGGCGACATTACTAGCACTCTAAAATTTAATTAGATTTTTAGAGCCTCTGTTAATGTCTTTTGCAGGATTATACAATCTGGGGCATCACCAGCCAGCTCCATGCCTTTTATTTTCATTAAGATCTGAAATAAGCAGGAATGAGATAGTCCAGTTTTGATTTTAGGATCTTTCTTTAAAATTAACCCCAGAGGACTAAAATCCTTCCCACTATCTCCGTGTCTTCAAAGTATCTATCTTAGGTTATTTATTCATACTGATCTGCTGCATCCTGTTATCACCGTGCATGCTATACTCAACAAATTTGATGGTATGTAAACACACACATGTCCTCCCAGCAGTTTCAGAATAACCATTTGGATACAACCTACTCTCTTCAGCGTGTGCATTTCCCTGATTTGCTGGGATGACACTGGCTAGAAGGAATCAGCTCTTGGTCCCTTCATCTCTGCGCCTGGGCTCCAGCGGTGCCCTCCCGTCTCCAGGAAATCCCTTAAATCACTAGAAGATCCACTCTGCCTTCTGTGCCGCCCAGAGCCGCGCAGCAGGCCCCCGGGGCGTAGACACAGCGCCCCACCTCCCGCCCCCAGGCCTCTCGCGCACCCGGGAGCTGCTCTGAGACCTGCGTGCAAGGCAGTGGGGCTCGGTCTTGCGTGTCCTCTCCGTTTCCCTAGCGGTGGCGGGTCGGGTGCAGCGCTGGGGCTTCCCCAGGGAGCAGACACCCGTCCCCGTGGCTCCAGAGCCAGGCCCTGCAGGAGGGCGCCCGTGAGCTCCCCTTGCGTCTGCTCGGCCTGCTCAACCCTGTGTCCCGGCACCCTGCGGGGCGCCCCGACCCAAGCCTGTGCTGCATCTGCACAGCTGAGGGCTGCGCAGGCCCAGGGCCCGCTGGCTGGGCTTGTCCTCGCCTGCTCCTGGCGCTCTCACGCTGTGGGAGGGGCCTCGTGTGCCGGGCGCAGCCTGCGTCATGCCGCCGTCGGGCTCCGCCGTGATCACAGGACCGCCCGCTCCCGTCCGTAAGCTTGGGCCGGCGTGGCGCGGGCAGAGCTTCTGCAGACCTGCACGCGGGTATCCCTAGCTCCGCCCTGCACTGTCGGTGTTTGCCCTTCGCGATGGCCAGGTGTCTCCCCCCAGACTCAGCCGCGTCTGTGCATGCCCATGGTGCAGGCGGGCGGGTCAGCGGGGCGCACAGGGTCGCCGCGACTCAAGCAGCTGATTTCTCCATCGCGGTGTGAACGCCAGACCACAGCAAAGGCGGGAGAGGCCCCGCCGGCCCAGCCCGACGCGCCCACTGTCTTCTCAGGGATCCCGAGTCCGGACGGGCCTCCGTCACTGCAGACCCCGTGGCTGCACTTGACAGTGAACGTGTGTTTTTTTCCTGATTAGGTCTTTGCGATTATTCATAATGTTCATTTGAAGGACATAAAATGATATACACTGAGGCGGTGTGAACAGATCGTACGATTTGATGTGTTGAAAAGAAATGGTAATGATAAATGACAGTGACCTAATTTGTGGAACAATCTTCTTGCATAAAATAATCTAGTTTGTAATTATGTGATTAACTCATAGGAAAAAAAGTCAATCATCAAGTTATAGAATCAGAAAATGTCTGGAACTTTTCAGATTAATCTGTTACCTACAGTGAATTTACACGTCAATTCCAAACATAAATACTGCTCAGAAGCACTTCCAGGAGAAGAAGCATAGACCCTCCTTTGCCACTAAATTGCAAAAGAACAATGAAGAGAAATGTAGCAAAAGCCTCCAAGAAGAACAGGCGCTGGAGCTGTGCCTTGCTGGCTGTTCCTTCTCCCAGCACGTCCCAGTAGAGGCCTCACTGGGGAGGGAAGCGACGCGGGAGCCAGGGTGGCGGTCAGGCCCACTTTGAGGAGGAGGATGCAGAAGCCGGGCAGCCCCACGCTCCCGGGCAGAGCGGGGCAGGCCTGGCAGCTCCTGTCCTTGGCCTCACGCCTTGAGGAGACAAACGGGGAAGTGGGAGCCGTGAAGCCTGAGAGGGCCGCAGTGTCTCTGGTCCTGGCTGGGATCCCGGGACGCTGGATCCCGGCCGCACTCAGAGCGCGACACAGACGAGCCTGTCCACCCCGAGGGCTGCGCTGTGAAGGAGCAACCGCGGCCGAGGGGGAGTTACAACTGGGCTCGTGTGCAAACCTCAGGATGACTTGAATTTAAACTTGACTACATGAAAATATATGCATCAACTCTGCTGGAGCTCTGGCTCTTGCTCGGAGAAGAAAATCGCACCAGCCCAGGGCGAGAGTGCACCGTGGACGCGAGGCCAGGTGGATGCCCTCTGCGTCGCCCTGAGGGCTCGCAGCCCCGTCTCCCCACGGGCCGGCCCCAGCGTCCCGGTCAGCGTGGCGGCGATGGAGCCAGGGCTGCTTCAGCCTTCGTGCTTTAGGGCCCGCGCCCGAGCCTCCTGCCCGCACGGCCTCCCTGCAGGGTGAGAGCCGGCCCTGGGTCCCCGCCCGCACGGCCTCAGTGACCGCCACACCTGTGCCCTCGGGATGGGCGGGGGCGTGACGAGGAGAGGACTCGGGCCTTCTGGGTTGAAAGCGAGCATGTCCTGCCTGCCTCTGATGAGAAATAGCTGAGAGCGGTGACTCACTCGCTGAGGATCAATCACACTTCACCCTCGAGATAAAAATAACCCTGCGAGTGTGGCGAGAAACAGCTGATCCTCGCACTGCCAGCGGCACGGGGCTCGGCCGGCGGCTCTGCTCTCCCAGGAGGCCCTGCCACGGAGGGCGCCGGCACGGCCCGTGCTGTTGGCCGCCGGCACCGTCCTCTCGCTCGGCATCACGGCCCGAGAGAGATGTCGGCGATGAGCTGGTGGGGCCCGGGGAGGGAGGGCCCGGCCTTCCGGGCTGTGGTCCGTGCAGGCCCCGGCTCTGCCCTGCAGCTCTCCCCAGAAACCTGTGTCAACACCCATGGCGGCAGCTGAGGGGGACAGGCCATGCTAGAAAGTGCAGAAAATCGAATTTGGTGTCTTAATCCATTGGGTGCTCGTCAGGGTGTCTCTGCTCTGGCCAGAGCTCCCGCGCGGGGCCATCACTGAGAGCCACAGGGAGCTGGAAGCTGGTGGATGAGTGGACACACGTCAGATCGGGCCCTCTCCCGCCTTCGCTAGGGTCTGACATGCAGCCGGGTGGAGAAATCCGCTGCCCGATTCCAGGCGTTTCCCGCCCGCCCCTGCCCTCACCCCGACCCCTCTGGGGAAGCCACGGGCGGGACGGGCCGGTTCTACAGAAGCCAGTGGGCTGGTCGCCCCACGCTCAGTGCCGGTGAGCCTGTCCTCTCCGTGACGCGCTCAGCCTCACAGCGAGTCAGGTGACCACAGGACGGGACTAGTCCCTTGTGTTGAAAATGAGAAAAGAGCCCTGAATGCGAACCCTACCCGCCGGGAGATAAACTACGGGCACGTGTAACTCAAAGGGAAGACGGCGTTACTTGGAATTGACACGGTGCGGTGAAGTGGGTATGTGAGGAAGGTTGGGTTCGCATTTGAGGAAAGTCGAAAGACAGGGAAGGCAGAGACAGCAGAAGACATGCATAATGAAAGCAGCAGATGAAGTGGAAAAGAAGAGCGAAGCGGGTCCCGTGCGGAGGAACACGCGATTTCTCCCAGGAACACACCGGGCAGGGAGCCCCTAATTCTGACTTCGGGCCCTGGCGTGGAGCGAGCATTCCGCTGCTGAGGAGCAGCCAGCCGCGAGGTCGCCTGGTGAGGGCCTCATGGTTCTCGGCGGCAGCATCGCTGCCCCTCAGCCAGTGGCGCACTTGGCACTGGGAGCGGGCCGGGGACGGCCACACACTGCAGGCCCTCAGAGACTCAGAGAGGCCGTGGTGACCCTGAGCAGAGAACCCAGCAGATGCTGGCGGGGACGCCCTTGTCCTCGCCGCGCGGTGGCTAACGACGCAGACAGCAGCGTTGCGCGCTGGCTAGCGCTGTCCGTCCGTCCATCCAGGAAATGCTTGTGGAGCACCCAGGTGCCCGGGGTGTGTATCTGCGTGAGACTGACTGGCCCTGACTTCTGGCCGACGGGCAGAGCGGCGGGTGCTGAGTCGGCACAGGGCGGGGAGCCCTGAAGCCGGGACCTTCACGAGGCCAGAGTCAGCCCCGCTCGGCACCCCGATCTCAGAGCTGAGCCCCGATTAGAATAATGACTGCGACTGGCTGAAGTCTGAACGTGTGACGGACCGTGTCCCTCGCACACAAACGAAAGTGTTCTCAGGACGGGGATGAGGGTAACGTTCTCAGGGACACAGCAAGACGGGCCCTGCCCTGCTCCCACTCACAGTCGGGAGGGGGCTTGACAAGGCTGGCCGCGTCCAGGCAGCAGAACTGGAAGTGGAGCCAAGACAGTGTGGAAGAGCGGGGTGCTGGCCAGAGACAGTGTAGAAGAATGGGGAGGGGCGCGAGGACCCCCAGAGACAGCGGGGAGCACAACAGGCAGATCCACTGCAGCACACTGCCGAGGGGAGCAGCGTGACGGGAGAGGTCAGCTGCGCGTGTGGGTCAGTCCCTGGCCGCAGCAGCTCGTTGGTCATGGTGCTGTTGGTGTTAACCATCATGGCAGGAACGCCAAGGACAAGTCGTCCCCAGTTAAAGAGAAGGGACCACTCTCAGCCCAACCATGGGAGAAGTCCAGTGTGTAACACAGTCAAAGTGCATCGTTGGCTTTCGTTTTCTGTCACCCTCTGAGCCTGGACGGTGTTAGCACACTCACAGCAGCCTCCTCGCTCAGTAGCGTCTGTCTTCACTTTCACCTGCCTCGTGGGCCCCTCCCTGGACAGTGTAGTTGTCTGTGATGGGCAGTGTGCCTGCGTGGCTCACCTAGAAGCCCCGCTCCTTTCTGGAAGGTTCCATTGTTCTCAGGCTCCTCTCTTGAATATCAATGTGTTGTGTATGTGCACGGAAGCAGTTTCTCTTAGTGAGAGGGATGTTTTACCTGGAGCTAAATTGCTTAACTATAAAAATATGTGGCGTTTATGGCATTTGAAGCCTGCCGCCGGTCCTCCCTCCCAAGTTGGGGTGTTTGCCATCCTGCAGGCTCTTCTGTTCGTTTAGCGGCGCACGGTGGACACAAAGGATTTTCAGGCAGAGTGTGGTGGGAAATGCAGGTTTTCCCTTGAAGCTCTGTGGTGTCCTTTGGATAACGGCCGTCACGTTGAGAAAGAAGTGAGTTCAAAGAGGAAAAAGATGCCGCTTATTGTACTCGGTTCTTTGAATTCAGCCGCTGACCTCTGCGCAGCACAGCTAAGCTTCCTTTATTACTCGAGCCTTGGGTCCTCCTCCTCGAGAAGCTGAGGTGCGAGGCAGCCCGCTCGGCGTGGCCTGGAGCTGGCGGGCTGGACACAGACGCGGCGCGGTCTTGGCTCAGGGCCGGCAGGAGCAGCCACGGCCCGTCGTGCCCCAGAGGTGTGCCCCGTGGTGTTTGCGCCGGAGCAGGACGAGGGCTGGCCGGGGTGTGGCAGCTCCTGCCAGCCCTCGTCCAGCACGTCCGCTTCGCTGTGCCCCGGCCGCATCACTGCTGCCTCACTTTGCTTCTTGTGTGGCTGCCGTGATGGAAACTGGGGTTCAGGGTGCACTTCACTGCCTCCTCGTGAGAACAGCAGGCCAGCAGCGGTGGTGATGGCCGTGGCACCCGCTTCTCGCGTCCTTAGCGTGCGGGTCACCTCCCCCACTGGGGCTTTGCAGTCCGCCCTCATTGTCTCCCCTCAGCAGCACTGGGGTGTGGGTCTCTCTTCCTCCCCACTCTACACATGGAGAAAAGGGATCAGGGTCGCGGGGCCGCTTGTCTAGAACTGCACAGCACGCCGGAGGCCAGCCATCTCGTGGGGCGAGCCCTCCGTGTGTGTGCTCGACAAAATAGACGTCCTTTGTTTTGATATTTCAAGTGGTTGCCAGTGACATTCTGAAAAACCGACTGTAAAATGCACAAAAGTTGTTCTTGAAACCTAGTTTGTCATTGCACTTTGGAGGGCTTGCCAGATCCGCGCAGATCTGAGCTTGGAAGGCTCTGCTCAGCAGGCCGGAGCTCACAGAGCAGCGCCCGCCGTCCCGCTGCGGCAGGGGGCTCCAGCGCCAGCTGCTGCACTCGGGGGCCACGGGCAGACCCGGGAAGGAGGCCTGAGCAGACGTGTGCTGGCGTTCTGCGGCTGATGATGCTGAGCTCCGAGGGGCGCGCCCTGAGGCCGCCACACGCGCTGTCTGGTGCGGCGCGGCCCTCCCCAATGTCCAGCTCACTTCTGAGTGTCTCCGGGCACCAGACCGCCTCAGCTGCGGGGACGCCGGCCCTGCCCCAAGGGTGACTGTGGGGCGGTCTCTGCCGCGCCCTGTCTGCATTGTCCATCCACCCACGCGTGCTCTCGCCACGCAAGGTGGCAGACCGCGCGCGGGTCCCGCAGCGAGCAGGACGGGGGCACGGCGTGCGCTGGGCAGGGGCCTGCACGCCCGCCGAGCCCCTCCCGGGCTACCCGGCCTCAGAAAGCGAGTGGCCGATTCCTTCCCGGGCTGCAGGTGGCCACGGGTGGGACTGTGGCTGCCCACCAAGGGCGTGCCCTGCAGTGTCATCGCCAAAGTGACGTGCATCTGTATCGTTACTGAAGGTCACGGCATCGTTAGAATGTATCAGCTAGGAACTGTGTGGATTACACCTCGAAAACTGTTAAAGGACATCTTCAACATAACGAGTAGTGTGGACAGCGGCGGTTGCCGTGCCCTTTAGCGCACGATCCACGTTGCATCATCTGCCTGCGCTTGGAACTTTCCATGGGCTCTGTGCTACTCTGGCTTCCTCGGCGTCCTTTCGGCTTTTTGGATGAAGACATGCTTTCAAATTTGTGAATGACACAGCTAGAAGGGGTAACTAATGGAGTAGAACCCAGAACCTAGATTTGGAATTGTTTTGACAGCTTGAAAAGCTGGGCTGAAATCAATAAGATGAAATATAGCAAAAAATAAATGTCACGTCTGGCACAGGCTGGCTTCCCGAGACGCGAGGAGGCCGCGCAGCCAGCGTCCGCAGCTCCCCTCCTCCCGCAGCCCAGCCTGCCTGCTCAGCGGGAGCCCGAGCTCTGGAGGGGATTCAGGCTGAAGTGAAGCTTCAAACAAGCGGTTCTTGGGGCCACGTAGACGCTGGCACTGTGCCGGGGAAATCCCGGCGTCACGCACACACGGTGATAATAATTATTACTCAAACCGTGCGTTTGCCTGGGTGACATCAGCGCTGGCGGGCACTCGCACGCGGGGGGGCTGTGTGCTCTCCGCCCGCCCACCTCACCGCCGCACGCGGAGCGCAGACCCGGCCAGCCTGAGGACGAGGCTGCCACTGCAGAGCACAGGCCCCAGCGCAGCGCTGGGACGCACTGTCCTTCCAGCATGAAGAGGCAGACAGCCTTGGGCCTCAGTGGTGGTGGACACAGAGGCGAGGCGGAGCGGCCTGCGCCCATCGCGGGAGCCGGGGTGACCCGCTGATCCCGGGGTCCGTGTCAGCCCGTCTCTGGGGGGACGTGTTTCCGCCGCCTGCCCTGAGCTGACCGCCCCTGGCTGAGCGGAAGCTCTGCGGCCCGGCAGGGGCCCTTCGAGAACGAGGGGGTGGCCAGCTCAGAACAGCGCTTGACGGGAGGCTGGGAGCTGGCCCAGAACAGGCTCGGCTGAAGCATTGTCTGTTTTTAAATCGCTCCGAAGCAGTCGCTAGGGCACTGCCCTGCAGGACTCGCTGTCAGCGTGGGGGACCCGCCTGTCTGCGTAGGCCTGAGCCCGGCCCCGCCCATCACGGGTCTGAGGACCCAGGGACCGGCAGGCGGTGAGCGGTGGCTGCCCGGCTAGGCCCTCCCGCGGGTGAGCAGGAGCGGTCGCGGTCAGCACGTGGCTGGGGGGCCGGGTTTCAGAGGCCTGGCCGGGGCGAGTCGGCCCTGCAGAGACGCCCGCGTGCTCCCGAGGCTCCCTCCCCCACGCCACGAGCCCCGGAAGCAGCCCTGGAGACATCGGTTCCCTGGCGTGGTGCTTCCGCCCCTCCCTGTGCGCTCACCGCTCTGGACGCCTGGGCACCACGCCCCGGGACGCTGCGGCGCCCGCTCCACGGCCCGGCCCCGGCCGGCTCCCCCGCTAGTCGCGTCTTCCGACCCCGCGGCCGTGTTCAACCCGAAGGCCCCGGTTAAGCAGGAGTGTTTATTTGCCTCTCGCTTTGCAGATCCAAAAAGGATAGATCCATTTTCCCTGTGTCTTCCTGTGGCTTCCCTTCCCTTTGTCTTGGACACAGTCCCTTTGACCTTTGTTTAGTCCAACGAATCCGGGCGCTGAAAGTCCCGGGCGGCGGCTGCCAGCGCCCCCTCGGGTGCCGGTGCTCTCACTTCCGCGTGACAAGCCGTGGGCGTCGCTGCGTGCGGCGCCCGCCCCATCCCGGCACCAGTGACGGTTTGGACTGCAGCTTCGCGGTGGTGGTGGCTGCTGGTGGGACAGGAGGGGGTTCTGGGCAGAGCTTCCGGTGGGGACGTCGGACGTGTGGGGCCCGGGGGTGTCTCCCAGCTCCTGACCCAGAGGGACGTCCGGCCCACCCTGGCGGACGGAGCTTGCAAACCCTCCTCCCTTCGACAGTCGTGCCGCCGGCCTCTGGCCCCGTGCACGGGAAGCCGGGGACAAGCTAGGACAGCCGGCCACGGCCAGGCGTCCACCAGGAGCACAGGGGCGCAGGCCCGACGGAGGGCCCTGCTGTGTCAGCCGCACGGGGCGCAGAGGCCAGGCCCCGAGGCCCCGTGCCCAGACAGGAGCGGGCAGCAGGGGCTCTGCACACAGTCGGAGCTCGCGACTGGTCTCCCGAGGCTCCTGCCTGCCGCCGCCCGGGGCAGCCCCACCGCAGACGCTGCGCCCGGCACCTCCTGACGCCAGGCCGTGCTCGGGTGTGGGTGCCGGGGGGTGGACACGCCCTTCCGAATGTGTGGCATTTGGCAAGTTTCACTTCTTCATCCCGTAGATTGTATGACCTTCAGGGATGTCGAAGCCTGATGTTGCTTAGATGTGGCTCTCGCCTGCGTTGTTGTGCTCTGCAGTATGTGAGGAGGTCTCCTCTGCTCCCTCGGCTTATAATCTGTGAGAGCTGCCACATGCAGACAGTTAGCAGGAAAATGTATCAGAACTTGCAGCAGATTATTTTTTCTGAAAACAAATGGCATCACCGGGAGGCTCTACTTGATGTGAAAACAAGCTTTAGAGTTAATTGCTGACGCGTGAACACGCGGACGCAGAGAGCGGCGTGGCCAGCGGTGGGTTGGTGCGGATGGGAGTCGCTGCAGCCTCTTCGCTTCTCCTCTTGCAGACGCCTTGGCAATTAACACCCCCGGGCAATTAACTCTTTATAATCATCCCTAGTACAGATTTGCTTTCTTGGGCACTAGCCAAACTGCACATTTTACAATCGCTTACCCTTGAAGTACAACTGTTGGTGATTATCAAGGACGTTTGGACATGGAGGCTTAGCTGTGAACAATCCAAGTTCACGTTCGCTGGGAAAACGCACAGCACAGACCTGAACTTGCAAAGCCTGCGTGCTGCTGTCTGTGGGCAAGGGTTCGTGCCGCCCTCACCGAGCGGGCGCCCGCGAGAAGAGCGGCTGACGTCACGTCGCTGAGTCGAAGGGAGGCTCCGTCTTTAATAATGGATAGTCTGGAGCCACAGATAAGAAGGAATGGTAAATAATACAATAGAATCCGAATCGCCCATCGCTGTTCTTTCTAGAGAGACACCCTGACTTCCATCAGATGCTTTCCTGGCTTCAGGCCTCGCCTTGTTCTTGCAAAACGTTTGTCCTGTGAGTTTTTGTGTTGAAATGTTTTCCACATTAGCATGGACTGACTCGTTTTGTTTTTGGTGAAGTATGGAACGCACTCGGTCTAACGGCTCGCTGGGGGCTTTGCCAGTCCCGGGGGGCATAAACTCGTCGAAACTCGTTTGTCCCGTAGTAAGAGGCGCTGGACTTCAGCCTCCGGGACCACCCCGGGGGACTGGAGCGTCACCCCGGGGAGGGAGTCTGTTCCGGGCCCCAGCAAGAGCTGGCAGCCACTGTCCACCCAGCTCCCCGGCGGACGTGGACATGGTGCTGCACGGGGAGCTCCGCCCTGCCCTGCTCGGGGGCTGCTCTGGGGGGCACGCACCCTTTCCTGCCGCCGACGGAAATGGGCGTCCTGCTCTGCCTCTGAGGGCCGTGCTCTGAGCGGGGCGGAGCCTGGCAAGTGCCTCTCGCGTCCAGTGCGAGGGCCGGTCCCGGCCACGTTGGCCCCGGCTGGCCCGGCCCGGCCTCCCGCCCAGAAGGCCCCGTGGCCGCGCTGCGGTGTCCGGGTTAGGTGCCGCAGCAGTACCGCACACCTGCCGTGGGGAGAAGGCGGCTTCGGCGGGCCTCCCTCCCTCCCTTGCCCTCCCTGCCTCCCGCTGCCTCCCTGTTGGTTTTCTTCCTTCTGTCTCAGGGCGAGGGGAGCGGTCTCTAAGTGACGCTGGCACTCTGGGGCCCCCGTCCTGCCTGAGCGAGGGAAGCGAGGCAGCGTGTGTGGGGCCGGCGCCGTCTGCTCGGGCCTGTGGGCTCGGCCGGGCCCTCACACCATCACCCGCGCCGCGGCCACGGGAGCGGGCGTCAGAGCGCGGGCCGCGGGGGCCTCCTCAGGCGGAGGCTGCGGAGGCAGCAGGCCGGGGCGGCCCCAGAGGAAGCAGGGCGCTGCGCTCCAGCTGCACCGGCCCCGGGGCTGCTCACGGCGGAAGGAGGCGCGCGGGGCCGCACCCTGGCCGCGGCTCAGGCTGCTCTCCCGGCGTGTCTGGAGCACCTCGGCCGCCTGGCCCCGCAGCTGCGGTCTGTGTCCAGGCCGGGGTGGGCACGTGTGCTCTGCGGGGCCTGCCTCACCCCGAGTGGTGCTGGGAACCAGGGGTGCCACTGCACACACTGGGGGCCGGCGTCAGCCCGGGGCACTATGGCCGCGGCAGCACCCCGCTGCTCTGTGCAGAAGCAGTGGGAACCAAGGAAATCGCGCCGTAAGCGGGTGCTGGGGACGGCGTCTGCGGGTGTGTTGGGCGAGTCACTGCTGCGCTGGCCTGAGGGAGGGCCCGGCGGCGCGGGCAGTGCCCGGGCCCAGTGTCTCTGGACAGTCCCCAGAGCGGTCCGGGGACCACGTGCGTCTGGAGTGTCCAGGACGCGCCAGCCCGGGGCAGGCTGCAGGCCGTGGCCCGACCACGCCGCTTGTTCCCCGGGGGACACAGAAGTGCCCCAGCCCCGAGACGCAAACGAGGGGGCAGGTTCGAAGGCCTTTCCCTGGCACGTCCTGCTGGCAGCGTCCTGACCCCGGGCGGCCGGGAGGACCCCTCGCCCGCTCACGCACACACTCAGCACCCCACCCACATGCACGCGTGGTGGCCTGTGTCCCGTGAGGCTGGTGGCTGGCCGGCAGCCGTCCACTGCTTGAAAACGGCATTAATGTGGCGTGGCTTTTACAATAAGATTCCAAGAAGAAGCGGGTGCCGGGCCGAGGGTCTCAGCGTCGTGGGGGTTACAGACGCTCGCGGGCCATAAACGCCATGTAAGTCCCGCCCCGCTTCATTGGTACTGGCTCGTCCAGGCCGCGCGGGGTCTGGGCCTCTGCGGCAGCTCGCACCCTGTGTCCGAGGACGGCCCTCGAGGCGGCGTCCCGTGCGCACCCGGGCCCAGGCCTCCGCCGGGCAGGGCAGGCGCCCAGTGTGGGCCGGCCGCTGAGCATCGCTGCTGTGGTACCCCACATGCCCGTGTGCACGAGTCCAGCACGTCTACACTGCCCGCGCGCCCCCGTGTGCACGAGTCCAGCACGTCTACACTGCCCGCGCGCCCCCGTGTGCACGAGTCCAGCATGTCTACACTGCCCGCGTGTCCCCATGTTGATGAGTCCCGTGGGTCTACACTGCCTGTGCGCCCCCGTGTGCACGAGTCCAGCACGTCTACACTGCCCGCGCGCCCCCGTGTGCACAAGTCCAGCACGTCTACACTGCCCGCGCGCCCCCGTGTGCACGAGTCCAGCATGTCTACACTGCTCGCGCGCCCCCGTGTGCATGAGTCCAGCATGTCTACACTGCCCGCGCGTCCCCATGTTGATGAGTCCCGTGGGTCTACACTGCCCGCGCGTCCCTGTGTTCACGAGTCCCGTGGGTCTACACTGCCCGCACGTCCCTGTGTTCACGAGTCCAGCACGTCTACACTGCCCGCGCGCCCCCGTGTGCACGAGTCCAGCATGTCTACACTGCCCGTGCCAGCCAGGGTGAGCAGGGCCCGGTCCCCTGAGAGCGTGGAGCCTGCAGGCCCCGCCCGGCCAGCGCCCCTCCGCGCTCAGGTCTCGCGACGCGCAGGGCCCACGCCTCTCTCCGGAGACACTCGTCCTCTCTGGGGCGAGCAGGAGTTTGGGGTTCAGAGACTCCGAGTGTCTGGCTCAGCCACCAGGTTTTACAGGGAGACGGGACAGAGTTGACGTTTATAGTCGCAGAGATTTAATTTTATGAACACAAAAAATTGATTACCTGGGGCATTAGGAACTGTCCCGATTGGTAACTTACGAACAGCTGCGCGTTTACTGCTGTGTCAAAGCCCCGAAGTTGCAGCACAAATGCTCGTGTGGGCGTGACTGTCCGCTGCCCGCCGGTGCCTTCGCCTGAGGGCGATCAAGTCGAGTCTGAGGGGCCCCAGGAGAACTTGTGCTCTTCCTGTTCTCGCTCTTGTGTTCTAAGAAGATGGAGATCTGGGCCTTCCTGGGGGCGCAGTGGTTAAGCAGCGCACTATGAAGCAAGCCGCAGCCGCTGCAGCACCAGTTCGATCCCTGCTGCCGGCCAGGGAGGAACATGGCGTGGCAGACCTCTCCTGCCTCCCGCTGCTCCCCTCGGCAGGGTGTTTCAGTGGATCCGCCTGTTCTGCTCCCCGCTCTGCCTCTGGTGACTCCTCCCCACTCCCTGCACCTCTGGCCTGCACCCAGCTCTTGTGTGCATAAATAAATAAATCTTTAAAAAAAAAAAAAAAGGTGGAGCTCTGCTCTAAGAGAACTGAGTCGGTGGGCTCCTCTCTGCAGAATCCAAACGAGGCGGCTGCAGGCGTGGGCCACCCCGTTCTGGGCCTGTCTGATCAGCTGCTCACGCTGAGGGCGTCAGTGCTCTGGCCCCGGTTGTACAGCTCCCAGGCCAGCCCGCGCAGATCGTGTGGCTGTCTGCTCGCCACTACAGCCCTCTTGGGGTCCACGCCCGGGTGCTGCTTCTGTCGTTGCTACTTAGCGTCGGCAGAACTGGAAGGAGCCGCTGCCTGTGCCGTGTCCGCGCTTCTCTTTACTAACAGAAGTTAGTGAACCTCATTTGTGAGCCAGGCGCGACGCCGTGCTCGCTGCGGCAGCGACAAGGCCACGAAGTTCTGCCCAGCGAAGTATCCGGGGGACTTCAGGAAGCCGCTTCAAGGGGTGGTGGTTCAGCTGGGCTGTGCTCCTTGTCGCTACTCTGCTGCTTCTGCCTGGCGCCCGGGAGGCAGACTCGACGGCTGGGTCTCGAGCAGCTCCCTTGCGCCTGGTGGTCATCTCAATGTGCTAGAGTGATGGCGGAAAAGATGAAGAACTACGGTCTTACTTGACGGCTGTGAAACGGCTGTACCAGCCCTAACTTGCTTTTAGGAAGGACTTTCTTTTCCTGATGGTAAAAAATAAGCTTCTTTCTCATTTGAACTGTCATCTTGATAGCGTCTCACATGTAGCGAGGACAGGTTGGAGAGAGCGAAGCGGAATAGGCTGAAGCAGAGAAGCAGAGTTCCCGATGACACAGGACCACTGCATCACAGGCTGGCGTAACCCAGTGACTCCCGAAGAAGCCCATGCACGGTATTTGCAGACTGGCTTAATTTTTCTGCAGCTTACTTTTCTATTTGAAAAAGGGAGATGACGACCATACCTCCCTCATCTAGTTTTGTGGGATATGAAAGTCTTGGTGAAGCATGTCCAGTGATACGCTGTCTATATTCGCTATGTTCTCCCTTTACAATAATCCTTCTCCTAAAGCAGTTTCTCAACTGAAAGTCTGTGAGTTCCTTGAGGTTTATGACAGATTTTACTGGTAGATAGCAATCTTTGTACAGGGAAAGTTGTGTAAATTCTGGACAAAATTAGAAAGGGTGTCAGAACCCAAAGGAAGTAGCAGGAAAAGCACCTCTTGGATGCGGATCTGTGGGTGCGGCGGGTGATTTGAGACCCCTAGGCAGAGCGGTGTGCCCCGGACAGCCCTCAGGGGCGCCCACGCCTGGCCGTGCTCCCGGTGCCCACGGCAGATGCCACGGCCGCCAGAGCGTTTCAGACCACGCGGCCCGGGTCTGGCCCAGCCACCCTCACACACGGCCTCCCGCAGCTGCCCGGCGGGCGGGGCACGCCTCAGGTCGCATGCTTGCTTACCTTGGCTGAGCTGCCGCCCCTAGTGCAGCGCTGCTTCAGAGAACAGCCGCGGCAGCCTCGCGGGCAGCTCGGGGAGGAGCCTGTCGCCGGCCGGGCTCAGGCCCGGAGCGTGTCCCGAGAGGGCCGGTGACGGCGGCGCGCCTTGTCCGCTCTCTGCCGGCCGTCGGGCAGCGGGTGTGGGCCGCGCCGGGCTCGCCGGGAAGGAGCGCGTCTCGACGGAGCGATGTTCCGCCTCGGAGCCGCCGCTTGCTCAGCCACAGCTGCGAAGCGCAGGACGGCGAGCAGATGCCGCGTCCTGCCATCGGGAACGCGCTGGGCAGAAGCGCCTCGTGCTGCCGCGGAGGCCGTGCTGCCAGCAGTGCGCTTTGACCCCACGCAGCCTCCTCGAGGCGGCTTGCTCCTCTCACTGGGTGCTGGTCGTCCGTGGATTTCCCGGAAGACCCTGTCTGGGGATCAGAGCCTGAGCGCAGCCGCCTCCTGCGCGCAGCCCTCGGAGCCGCGGGAGGGGCACGGAGTCAGTGTGGGCAGCGCAGGGACGGGCTCCCTCTGAGGGCGCCTCCCTCGGGGCGGTGCTGCTGTGCTTGCTGACGCCAGACGCTGCGGCCCCAGCAGGCACCCCTCTCCCAGGCAGACCAGCAGACCAGCGCCCTGGCCCGCCTCGGTGGCCGCCGCGCCCTCTGCCCCTGCAGCTCTTGCTCCTCTGTGCGAAGGGCTGCTCATCCCACGGGCTCCCAGAGAGCCCGGGCCTCTCCCCGGCTGGGCCCTTTCGACCCGCGGGCGCGCCGAGCCCCCTCCGCAGGAGGACTTGTGGTTCTGGCATCGGGCTGGCCGCTTCGGGCCGTGACGGGGCCCACACGCTGCCCAGGAGCCGCGGGACGCTCGCTGCTTCCGCACGCGCCTGTCGGGCGGTTTCTGGCCGTCCTTTCTCCCACTGGCACGGCCCTGCCAGGGTCGTTCTAAGCGGAGCCCGCGAAGCCCCGCGTGCCTGTCCGCAGGCATCTCACCCTCACCCGGAGACGCTGCCAGTGCCCGGCGTGTGCAGGGGTCCCCGGTCCGGCCGCCCGCCCCTGGCGCGCGTGGTCTCGCCCTCCCGCCCCGCCTCCCGCTGGGCACCCGGGTCTCTGTGCACTCCATCCACATGTGCAGCCGTGCAGCTCCGCCGTCTTGCTTTACTTCGTGCACCTTGCCTGCGACGCGGGGCTGCCCGCGCTTTGTGGAGCTGCGCCTCCGTTTCGGGACAAGGGGCACCCCAGAAAGTGGCCGAGGAAGCAGAACATGTCCGGCTACCAGGCGCGCGGCCGGGCAGGCGCTGGGCCCTGACCCTGACCCCGGCGCTCTCGGAGCCCCACCGGCTCCGCCGCCCCGCGCGCAGGGCAGCGACCGCACTGCGGCCGGGAGGGCCTGACGCCCCAGGACGGCGGCTGAGACCCGGCGGTCGCCGCACGTCGCATCGCGTCACGCTGTGTGGGCGGAGGTGAGCGGGGGGTGGGCAGCCCGCCCTGGGAGTCGCCC
The DNA here is from genome assembly GCA_019455555.1 of Galemys pyrenaicus. Classification (NCBI taxonomy): domain Eukaryota; kingdom Metazoa; phylum Chordata; class Mammalia; order Eulipotyphla; family Talpidae; genus Galemys; species Galemys pyrenaicus. The sequence goes on from JAGFMF010011663.1 coordinate 1,140,730, forward strand.
TCGCCCAGGTGTAGCCACTCGGGCGGACAGCGGGTGTCAGGCGGGCCCCACGGAGGGCAGAGCGCTGGCCGGCTGGGGTGAAGAGCCGCTCCTGAGCCGCTGCCTCTCACAGCGGCCACCCGGGGGAGGGACAGCTGGGCCGGGGCCGGGTCGCAGGCCGTCTCTGCGCTGCCAGAGCCAGGCCCGCTGAGGCCCGCGCAGGCTCGCACGGCGTGGGCGCCAGGACAGCAGCGCCTGGCCCTCGCATCACTCGTGCGCTCAGGCAGCCCCGCGCCGGCCCTGCCCCTGCTGCAGGGGTGACGCATGGCGGGCGAGGCAGAGGGGGGTGTGTGTGGAGGGAAAACGCAGCGTGGGGCTGGCAAAGGGGGGAGGACCCCGGCTTTTGGGCGGCGCGGGGAGCAGATGGCAGCGGCCAGTGGGCCGGCGGTACCCGACTGGCGCGAGGCCTGGCGCACCGAGGAAGATGCGGCGTCTAGAGAGCTCTTTGGGAAGGGCGCGCTGACCTCAGCTGGACAATGGGTTCCAGCCCGGGCTTTTCGGTTTTCATTCACTTCCAGGTGAAAAATGCGACAACACAATGCCCCGTTCGGAGGTCAGTGAACGGCCTGCTGGCCGGTCGGGAGGGCGCGACGGCCAGCGGCCAGCTCGGGGCCAGGCTCTTGTGCAGGGAGAGCAGGTCACGGACGGCCCCTCCGCGCCCAGCGGCAGAGGCTCCTGCCGCCCGCCAGCTCATGTGCTCAGGCGGCGCTGACGCTGACACCTGCCGCCAGCTCTCGCGGCCGAGCAGCAGAGACTCGTCCGGGGCCGCGCCCCACTGCCGCGCGGACGCTGGGCAGGCCAGTCCCTGGGCGGCGGTCGCGGGGCCCCGCGGTCTTCCGTCCCACGGCTGCAGGCTGACCCGGCAGGGACCCAGCGGCCGCTGCCCTCTGCGCAGGCACACGGCCGCCGTTGGCCCACTTCAGCTCCTTGCGAGCGCAGGGGTTCCCAGAAGATGCCCGGGGCCGAGGGCGCAGAAGCCCCAGTTGGAGTCGGTGCCGCAGAACCCGGGCCAAGCCGGGCTGCCTGTTACTGCCGACCCGCCCTGCCCGGCGTCAGGGATTTAAAGTGCCCGAGTCCCTGGGGTAGTTGGGGCATTTGTGCCGGCCGAGGACCTGGAGGAAAGGAGACACTACCCACAAATAAATGCTCCGTGTGACCAGGCGACAGCCCCCTTCCATCTCCAAGGGCCCGCGCGGCTCCTCAGCCTACTGCTGCCGCTCCGAGACAGACGCGGGAAGGCCCTCCCGAGGGCGCTGTGGGGCCAGCCGGCCAGGGAGCCCGGGCCCTGCGCCTGGCCACCGGCAGCTCCAGAACCGAGTGGGGCGGTGCCCGGACAGGCCGCCCGCCGGGCAGCACGCACAGCGGCTCAGAGCCGGCAAGGCCACGGAGTCCTGGCTCAGCGCGGGGGACGGCCCTCGCAGGCCTCGTTGGGGTCGTGTCACATGAACTACGTAAACTGGAGCGTCCCAGAGCTGAAGGTTGAGCCCCCCACTCTGTTCGCCTGCCGGGCTCCAGCCCGTACAGAGGGGTAGGCGGACATGAGCTTGGGCTGAGGTTTCCCCGAAAAGAGCTTTTAGGATTTCTGACTACAGAGACTTCCCGGCTCTGCCTTCCTCTGCTGCGTGTCCTCAGTTACGCCTGCCCCTCTGCATCTGGGAGTGCGTCTCCCCAAGCCTCTGGGGAGGAAAGCAGGCGCGGCTCCTGTGCTCACCCTGTGAACTAAGGACAGGCTCGGCCCCTTCTAGCCGGACTGGGCTCTGCCTCCCGCGGCCAGCGGCGTGGGTGTGGCCGCGCCAGCCTCCTGCCCTGCTTCTCGCTGCTTCCCGGCCAGGGGACTTCCTCCCTGTAGGGCAAAGGCCACCGACTACGCTTCGCAGGGGTCGCAAGGGCCCCGCGTCCGAGATGGAAAGGGCGCCCCATGCCCTGCCCGCCCTGCCGGCGCCAGGAGGAAGCAGACAGTGCCGGGCGTCCCGGCTGCGTCAGCGGTACCGCTCATTGCTGGGACGAGCGGTGAGCTTAGGGGAGGACGAGGCACGCGGGGGCTTTTTCAGCCAGGCTGGGCAGGCGGGGCACGGGCGAAGGCGAGCAATCTGCGTGGGAAGCAGGGACTGAGTCCTCTGTCCCCGGCAGCTTCAGCGGCAGCGAAGTCTGCAGGTGCTTAACAAGGTGTGTGGGTGGGTGGAGCGGCCCGCAGGGGGCCTGCAGCGGGCATCGCTGGGCCCTCGCTGCCGAGCCGGTGACCTTTCCGGCACAGCTCAGACTCCCTGGGGGCGCCTGTGCGTCTCTGGGCAGCCTCCCATGGAGAGAGGATGACGGCGTGACCCAGTGCTCGCTGGAGTCGGCGCCACGGGCCGGAGGAAGGCAGAGGGAGGGCACAGGGCGGCGGGGGTGCGCGTGTCCGTTCCTGCTTTGGTGAGAAGTGCAGACGGAGGGGCGAGGCGTGTCTGCCCACGGCTTCTCACGTGTGAGCCCCGGCGGGCCGTTGCGCGGAGGCCCGCGCGCACTTGCCGGCAGAGCTGCGGTGAGTGTCTCTTGGCTTCTGAACTAGCGGGCTGGAGAGTGGCCATTCTTGTGGAAGTGTCATTCGGAGTCTGAGGTCGGCTCCGAGGCCGGCGAGCCAGGCGCGTGGCGCGGGGCCGGCCGCTCCGTGCCGCCCACTGGTCTGGGGTGTCGGCTGAGCCCCCGGTTCCAGCTCCAGGGCCCGCGCCGCCCCGTGGCAGAGGTCCTCAAATGTGCGCGGGGTGAGAGGTCGGGCTGGAGTGTCTGGGCGGGGTGTTCAGAGCACCCCTGGCCTCTGCCCACTGGCCGCCCACCCAGCTCCCTCGAAAGGAAAATGAGCATCTCCCGAGGAAAGGATCTGCGTTATTTCTGAGGTGCTGACTGGCCAACACAATGAGGATAAATCAGCGCTGCCCTGAGGGGTCAGCCCTACGATGCCACTTACCAAGCGGCCTGCCTGCCCTGTGCCCGGGCCCCACACCCCACGCGCCCTTGCCGGCCGACCTGCACGGGGCCCCTCGGAGACGCAGCGGCGCGGCTCGCTCACCCCCGTGGACGCGCGGGCGCCTGTCAGAGCAGGCGCTCTCCTCCGCGGACCGGTTTGAGGCACAGCCCCACTCTGGGGCCATCGTCACGGGCCTCCCGCCCTCTGTGGGTGCACGGGCCCCCTTCCTGGCGGGCCGCCCCCTCACTTGCCTCTTGCGAGGGCTCGGCGCCCCTGCCCAGAGGCTGCTCCATTGACATTCTGCGGGCGCCCTGGGCAGTGTTTCTGAAGCAGCCACTCCTTTGAAATTCTGTCCTCAGCTGGAGGAATGTCACCGTTGTCTGCCTTTGACGGTGGCTTGCAGGAGGGAGGCCAGGAATAAGAAGCAGGAGCTCCCTCCAGAGAGGCGGGCAGACTGGCTGCCGGAGATCCCGTTCAGCGCATCGATCGCAGCTCGGCCTGTTGGGGACTGTTGCTGCGACGTTCGCGCTGCCCTGGATTTGAGAGCTAGGAGCTGTGTGTGACTTGCCGAGTCCTGTATGGTGGCTTGGAAGAGACCGCAGGCGTCCCGTTCCCCGTTCTTATTAGCCTTGACAAGAGTGTTGTCAAAATTGCAGGCTCTTCTTCATCCCCAAGAAACAGTGTCTTGCAGTTTCCACGCAGAGCCTAAAACAAGCTCTGGTCTGCGACGGCCTACGGGACGCACGGGGGTGCCCAGGCCCCTGCCTCCTGAGGACAGCGCCTCTCGTTCGCATTTCCACGTCATCCTGGGCGCCTCATGCCCTTGGTTGCATTTATTTTGACATTAACGTTGACTGTGACCCTAAAAGGAAAAAAAGCAGTTCCCAGATTTGGGCTTGTTAGGAAGCTTCATGCTGTGCAGGTCTCCGGGAGGGATGCGGGGGTCCTGCCGAAGCGACTGCTCAGCTGGGGCGCCCGCCAGGCCCCAGCCGAGTCAGGGCGGCTCTCTGTGCAGCACCGAGGGGCATCGGGCTGAGAGCGTCGGCCCAACCACACTGCTTGCTTCAGCGGCGCCTCCGAAGGACACTTGAGCTCTTTAGTCCGCGGCTCTTGCCACCTGCCAGCGCCGCCCTGAGTGGGGGCCGCGGCGGGCGCCGTCGCCGCGGAATTAACCGGTTTGCGTCAGCGCCTCGCGGCGCGGGGCGGCTGAGTCTCTGGCGCCCGGGCGGGTCGGCCGCAGAGGGTCGCGCTCTGCCCGCCAGCGCCCAGGCGGTGCCGAGAAGCCGGGGCGAGGGGCGCGAGTCCGCGCGGACCCCGACGCCGGACGCCCAAGGCCGCCCGCGTGCGCGGCGGACTGTGCCCGGCCTGGCGGCGGGAGGGCAGGGGCCCAGGGGCACAGGGCAGGGCCGTGCGCCCCGCAGCCCTGGTCCGCGAGCCATCCGGGTGCTGTCGGGCCTCGAGGCTCGGAGGCGCGCGTGGAGCCCCGACTTTACTGCGCAGGTGGGCGCTGGGCGGGACGGTGGGCGACCTGGCTTCCGTGCAGGCTGCCCCGCAGCCCAGGGCCCCCCTCCTGCACGGGTCTCCGGCCGCTGGCCTGGCTCTGCCTGAGGATGCCCTGCGGGCAGAGCTGGCACAGAGCCCTCCATGCTCCCCGCCCCCCGCCCCCGCTGCACCCGCCCACTGCTGGCTCCGCTCAGGCTCGGACTCCGCCCACCCGCTCTGCCCACACTGGCCCCCCGCTGGCCCCGCCCACCCACTGCCGGCTCCGCCCATACCCTTGCTCAGCCACGCCCCTGCTCCACCTGCGCCCTGGCTCCGCCCGCCCAACCCGGCTCCGCCCGCCAGGCGCAGTCTGCTGGCCCTGACCGGGCGCCCATGTCCAGTGCGCTGAGCAGCTGCTCACTGGGCGCGTGTGCCCCAGGCCGCCTCCTGTGCCTGGACGCCGGCTTCGCTGGCCCGGTCGCCTTCCCTGCGGCCGCTCCCATCCTGGCCCGGGCCAGCCGCCTGGCACAGTCCGAGCCCAGGGGCGAAGCGTCTGCGCTGGGACGCGGCATGCGCCGAGCCGGCTCTCCACGACCGGTGGAGGGCCCTGACGTGGGGTGCGCCGCACCCGGGGGCCGCAGCCCTGCGCACGGCCACGCTGGCTCGTGGGGCAGGAAGAGCCGGTGCCTCCTGCGCGCGAGCCGCAGACGCGAGCTCTGTCCGGTTCCACTCGCGAGCTCTGCGCCCCTGTGCCAGCCATGGGCGTACCTTGGGCCCCGGTGAGGCAGGAGAGCGGGGAAGAGGCTACCGCCCCTTGCACGCAGGCCACGCCCGGCCCTGCACACGGCCCACGCAGGGGCTGCACGAGGGACCCACGCCAGCCCTGCACGCGGCCCATGCCTGGTCCTTCCCAGCCCTCGGGCCTGGACCGCCAGGCTGGCTCCAGAGCCCCTCCCTCCCACCCCCAGGCTGAAAATGCCCCGTAGGGACCAGCTCCAGCACCCTCAGTCTCCCCAAAGACCAGACAGAGCAGGAACGCCAGCACGCTCCTGCACGTCCTGAAGGAAATGGGGCACACCTCCTTCCTGGGAGCCCCCCACCGCCAGCCTAGCTGCAGGGAGAGCTCCCCCACCGCGGGCAGGTCCTGTGGATGGGGATGGACAGCCCCAGCCGCCCAGGAAGGAAGCCCCCGCAGCCTTCCCAAAGCGGCCCGTGCGCGTCTGAGGGGCTCCAGATGGGGAGCCCCTGGCTATTTCCTCATCAGGTTCCGGCGAGCAGAGTGGGTTAAGAGCCTCCGGAGTGCGGCTTCTCCCCGGAGCGGCTTTGATTCATGCGCTAATTAGGCCGGTCCTGCGGGGCTCCAGGCGAGTCCTCCTTGATGAGCGCTGGCCCCGAGCCAGGCGCGGCGGCTGGTCCCAGCTGAGAACACGGTCCGTCATCGTGGCTGGGCCGGAAGGCCCGCCTGCCCGGAGCAGGCGCTGGAGGCGCTGAGCGCTGGCCGCCGCTAAGGCTCTGCTGTGCGGGAAGCGAACACAGGTCAGTGCCGCCCCTCGCCCCCGCCCCGGGCTGCCTGTGAGGGCCGCTGGCCTTTGTGCTGGCAGGCTGCTGGCCGTCCAGCGGGGCGGATCTGCGCTCCGCGGCGGGGCTTGTAATTGAGCCGTGCGGGGAAACGGGAGCCCTCCAGCGCTGTAGGGACGTTCTGGGACTGGCTTTGTTTCTCCGGCCCCTCCTCTCCTCTGTGTGCTTGGCCCGAGGGCCGTCCCCTGGGTGCTGGCCGGGAGGGGGCTCCGCTGGGTGCTGGCCGGCAGCGGGAACGGGGTCAGCAAGGTGGTCCGCGTCTCCGCGGGTGGCGCGTGGGCCGGAGTGTGGCTGATTTAAGAGGCTCTGCCTGCGGCTCTGCGCGAGCTGCCCCTGGAAATGCAGACACAGAAAGTTTGCCTTGTTTCTCGGCTCTGTGCCGCAGGGAACTTTGCCTCGTGAGGGGGGGTCCCTGCTGAAACACTTGCAGGTGGGGTGGGGTGTCTCCTGCTCGCCCAAGGGGCCGCGCCGAGCCCGAGTCTGCACGCAGCTGACTGTGTGGGGCACCCACTCCTTGCCAAGTTCCGTGAATTTTAAAAAGCAAACGCGTCACTCCCAGCCCGGTCCACCCCCACTTATCTCGCCTGCGCCTCCGACGCCATCCATCAGATCGGTGTCTGCTGTGCGGCGGGGTGGACGGGCGGGCACGTGCTATTAGAAGTTAATATTGTTAATCCGTTTGCGGTGTCTCCCAGTGATCAATGGCTTTGTGAAATTAAAGATGGTTATCGCAGGAACGAACTGGGGGGCCTGCCGGGGTCCCGCGAACCTACATGCGAACCACGTTTTGCTTCCTGGGAGGGAAGTGGACCTCGGAGCTGCTCGGGGCAGAGTCTGAATCTGGCTCAAGGGCCTAGTGCTGGGCGGGGCTGGCGGGGCCCACGTAGCTGAAAGCGCTGGTGCCCAGCAGCGGCGTCCAAGGTAAGCCCCAGCCAGGAGGCCTGCGTCCAGGTCTTCTGGGCCGGCTGGGCCAAGGAAGAGGGCGCGCGGCTGCGGAGGCTGATGCGGCCCTCCGGGGGCGGGGCGGAGGGCAGGCTGCAGGTGTGTGCAGTACAGACCTGAGGGGGCGTGCGAGCCGGGCGCCGGCTGTCCGAGCGGTGCGGGGCGGCTGGGCCGGGCTGAGGGAGGCCGCTGTCCAGGAGCCCACAGGTGCGTGCCTGGAGCAGGTGCGGTCGTTTGCGAAGGCCCGAGGGCAGCGTACCGGGAGCGCGCTCGTCCAGGCACGGGCTCAGGTCTGCCTGCTCAGTCACGCCGCTCTCCCTGGACTCGCACCCGTCGGGCCCGCTCTCTGCGTGCTGCCGGGCCCCGCGGGCGTGCAGGGCTCTGCTCTGGGGTGTTCCCTGGGTACTGGGCTCTGTGCTTCTTCTCCCTTCGCACCTTCCGACTTTCTTCTGCGAGCTCAGCCATGTGCTGCCGGCACTCGGGGTGTCTCCTCTGGGACGCTGCTGTGGGGCCCCCGGGTGCGAATGTAGAAGGGGCTCACCCTCCAGGGGCTGCTTAGTGGGCCGGTCCTTGACAGGTGGCCCCACCTTGTGACCGGGGCCTTTGTGGCCTGGGGACGGCGGGCCTCTGCCTCTGCCTCTGCCTGCAGCCCCTGAGCCGCAGCGCGGACAGCCGGGTCTGCCGAAGCGGCCGGTCCCCTCCTGTGCGCGTGTGCTTCCGGCAGCCCCGGGTGTCTGTGCTGCCCTGGGCGTCGGGCACAGCAGGGCCGGCTGGCATGGTGGGGGATGCCTGTGAAGAGTCCCAGCTGCCTGGGCCCTCTGCACCCCACTTTGCCTGCCCCCAAGCGGCAGGCTGAGCTTGGGCAGGGCATCCAGTGGTCAGACGGCAGTTCCTCTGGGGTGCCCGGCCCCGCTGGCCCGCTGCACCAGCAGAGGCAAGGCCTGCGGAGGCCATGACGTGCAGGGCGATGTGCGGCAGAGACCCGAGCCGGTGAGCCGCCGTGGCGGGCGCTCGTGCTGTGGGGAGCCTCAAGCCACCCATCCACCAGGCCCTAGGTAGGGCCCGCAGCCCAGGGGACTCTGCGAGGGCCCTCCCAGCTGCTGTGCACGCTGACCACTGCCTCCATCGTCCTGGGAAAGGGGTGCGGCTGAGAGAGGTGCTCACGGCGGCGTGTCGGCGACTCCTGATGCCCACGCTGACCAGCCTTGCCCGGGAGGCCCTCCACGCCAGGGAGAGCAGCTGTCACCCAAGGAAAATGCCCCCAGGACCCGCCCTCCCCTCTGGGCCCCCTGCCTCCCCCTCTCTCGCTCCCTCCCCTGCTCCCTCCCCCTCCCTCCTCCCTATCTTTCCACCTCCTTCCCCCTTCCTTCTCCCTCCCTTCCCCCTTCCTTCCACCTTCTCACCCACTTCCTTTCTTTCCTCCCTTCTCTTCTTCAGGCCTCTCCCCTTCCTACCCAACACTTCCCTCCCGTGGCTCTCCCGCCTTCCTCCTCTGACCTGACCCTGGTTTGCTCAGCCCCCCCGCCCCCGCTTCCACAGGGAGAGTCCTGAGGACAAAAAGGGGGCTCTGTCTTGAGCTGCACCTGACCCATGGGGGGCCCACCTCTGGGGGCGCTGAGGCGGGGTTCTCCCTAGGCACTATTCTGGCTGGGGGTATCTCTGTCCCTGGTGTCTTTGAAGCACTGTCCTGGGGAGAGGCTGCATGGGGTGGAGCCTGAGCTGCAGGGGGTGCTCCAGCTCTGGGCCGCTCCCCCCCCCCCCGTCCCAGGGGCGCACGGCAGCCTCTGAGTCTTGGTGTTTGCACACTGCCCGCTCGTTTTTTGAGTAAGAGAAGAATTCAGCTTATATTCTTAATTGGCACTAAGGAAATAGGATTTATCTGGCATATTAAGCTCACAACATTTGATTTAAGAGGAAATTTCACAAATGAGAGTCCAATTTCATGTAGCAGAATGCTGAAGAAGTTAATTTTCAAAAAAGGGAAGTGTCTGCCAGAAGCGAAGCCTCCCCCCGCTGTGATGCGTGGACGAGCTGGGGCCCGTGGGAGCACGTCAGAAGAGGCAGACTCGGCGTGTCCGGGGCATGCAGAGAACAAGGCAGAGGAACCCACAACCCCCCACACAACCCAGGAATCTGGCTGCAGAACTGGGGAGCAGAGTGAGGGTCTCCTGTACAAAGTGAGGGCTGGGGTGCTCTGGGCGTGGCCTGGGCCTGAAGGGGGTGAGCCCGTACCCCTTAGCCATAGAGCCATGAGCCAACATCACTGCGATAAAAGATGTGGCCTCCCCGGTGGTGCAGTGGGTTGAGCACTGCACTGTGAAGCATCCGTGGCACAGCAGCGCAAGTTCGATCCCCGGCCAGGGAGGGACCCACAGGCGCAGCAGACTCTCCTGCCTCCCCGCTGCCCCCTCAGCAGTGGATTTCGGTCGATCTGCCTGTTCTGCTCCCCGCTCTGTCTCTGGTGACTCCTCTCACCTCCTATGACTCTGGCCTGTACCCCAGCTCTTGTGTGCATAAGTAAATCTTTAAAAACTTAGGGAAAAAAGATGGCAAATTAACAAAACAAAAAAGGAAAAACATGGAAGAATTTTATTTTCTCCCAAGAAATGAAAATATCCTTAAACAATACAAAGACCATAAATCACCTCATTAACAAGCACACACCTGACCAGACCATCACGTCAGAACTTCCTGGGACCCAAGTGGAGGAAGGAAAGTCGTGGGGAATTTGGTTTCGTCGCCAAGGATCTAAAGCTGCAGGGCCACTGCGCCTCTGGGTTAAAGCCAGGCAGGATGGGAGCTGCTCACCCAGCAGGCCTCGGGCACGCGCAGGCCGGACTGACAGGACCCAGGTCACCGCGGGGGCTGCACGGGGCGGAATTAATTTCAGAATTTACATTGCAGTGCAAAGATAGCTGCACTCCTGTGTCTCTACTATTAAATGGAATAAAAACACGCGTTAACCGGAGAGCGGGAACGGCACAAAATAATTGCAGGCTAATACTCTACTTAACAGCTGACAATATTTGTCTGTATTTTGCCGTCGCGGGGACGCGGAGAGGGGGCTAAGTGGTTCTGCGGAGACGGTAATGGCTTGGATGGGCTCCACTCCTCATTCCGGAGCAGGCTGGTGTTATGACAGCTTTCAAATGTAAATTGGAATATTCATTTTTCTCTCCGTGTTTGCCATTAAGAGGCCTCGGTACGTGGCTCCCTGTTCTGGTTTCTTTATTGAAACCGTGGCCTCTCTGACGCGATCTGTGCCAAGGATAAAACTGGTTTTCCAAGTGGCGCCAGGTCGAGCCGGCATGGGTCCGGAGCAGGCGCCTTGCCGGGCAGCAGGGCGGTGCGTGCACCTGCCTGCGCCCAGCGCTGTGCCCGCGCGGCCTCGTGCTCCCAGGCTGCACCCTGGAGTGAGAGGGGCGGCAGGCCGGCCCGAGGGTCCAGCTCTCAGGCCCTCGCTTGTGAGGCCGGCGGCTCGGGCACGGCTGGGCTCTCCCGGCACTGCTGGTCACAGCCCGGGGCCCTCGCCGCGCTCCTGGACGCTCTCTCTGGGCGCCGAAGGGCCAGCTGGGACCGTGCCTTTCGCGGGGTCCCGTGGCCCCGGCTCAGGGGCCCTGCGTGGCCCCGGGGGCACTCGGCCGCAGGTGCTACCAGCCCCTGCCGCCTAGATGGGGTGATTCGCTGCTGAGGCAGCGCCAGAAGCAGCTGCACAGCAATAAAGCATCCGACTTTCGAGCCGTGCAGACCCTGAGGCTGCGACAGAACCGGGGGCGGGCCGGCCTGGCACTTGGCGGCGCTCGGAGGGAGGCAGATTTAAGACGTGCCAGCGGAAGCCCCGCACAGCGGGCGGGCCTGAGCCTGCCCCACCGAGAGCGAGCGAGGCGGTGGGAGAGCGGGGCGTGCGGCTGGGACGGCCGCGCTGCAGGGGGTGCGGGGGGCTGCGGCTGGCCCGCCCCCACGAGCGGCCGGACAGGGAGGCTTCAGCCGTGGGTGGGTCCCAGCCGCCTCCGGGCATCCTCGCCGACACGCAGCTGGCAGGGTCCTGCTCTTGACTGATGTTGAGCCCCAGATGTTCAGGTGACGTGACAGATGTGAGCAGCTCGCCTGAGACGCGGCTGCACGGGCGCGGGGGCTCTGCTCCCAGAGAGGGGGCGGGACCGCGGTGCTGGCCTGGACTGGCCCCGGTCTCCCCGGCATCCCAGGGGGTGACGTGAGTCCGCGGCGGGTGAGGGGACTTCAGGCAAGCACGGGGCGCTCGTGAGAACGTGTGGAAGGGCGTGCACGGCCAGTGAGGGGGGCGCGACTGCAGCTGGCACCCCCGGGTGACTCTGGGTTCAGCCACGTGCAGGTCTCCAGGGAGTCCTGTGAACCCAGGTGACGCTGGAGTAACCGGGGCACGGGCAGGCTCGGCTGAGGCAGCTGTGGCCGACCCGCATGTGCCCCACCCTGCGTGTGTCCCATGGACGGGGCAGCTCTCGCGGCCAGTGCCTGTCACCCCCTCCCTGCACCCGCCTGGACCGAGACGGTGGGGACCCCTCACGCCTCCCACGTGCCGGTGCAACCTCCCTGGCCGGGACGGGGCCGGAGTGTGCTGAGTTCACGCATGGAGAAAACAGGCTGAAGTCCGAACAAGGTGTTTCTAGATGCTACGTTCCTCTGCTGTTAAAAATAACAATCTAGAACAGATAGCGCAGCAAGAACGTGCGAGGGGCTCTCAGCGGCCCGTCTTACTTCAGGGCGTAAAACAGAGACGGGCCGGAGACCCTGAGCGGCGTCTGCCTCGTCCTGCGCCCCGGGCCCCACACCCCGCTGGGCCCCTCCTCCCAAGGGCTTGTGCGTCTGTGCACGGAGCTGTCGTCTCCGGCCTGAGGGCAGGACGGACGCACACGTCCAGGCCCTGGCTCTCCAGCCCTTCACCCCAGATACACAGGGACGCGGCCGTTTCTCCGTGACACCGGGCCGCGTGTCCTCCACGCAGGTTCTGCCAGCCTGACCCGAGTGGCCAGGCCCCGGCCGGCCGGTCCGTGTCACCCAGCCCAGCCCCTCCAGGCAGGAGCAGCCTCCTGCACCAGGTCCCAGGCGTCCAGCACCAACTGGACGTCGTGTTTGCAGTGAAAGGCCTGTGCTCGGTGTCTGCGAGCCGCCGGCTCTCCTCGGAGACACTAATAAATGATCCGCCTTAAACACCAATTGATTCAGAATCTCTTGGCCTGACATCAGCATTAAGGCTTTAGCATCGCTTTTACCCGAGGAATCGCGTGTCTCCTAACCCTTAATTAATTTAGCGGATGGCGCGTTGGTGACGTGTCTCTTCTCGTGGCAGTGCCACTTCAGAGTCACGAATCGTGGCAACTTGGTGTCCAGTGGCCTGGGTCCGAGCAGCGGGCAGGGCACAGCAGGCCCAGGGCTCCACACGTGTTGCTGCACGAAGACATGGCTTCCACACAGTGGCCGGGCCAGGCCCGAGCCGCTGGCCGGCGGGGCCAGGCCGTCAGCACAGGCGTTTTCCTGCATTTGAGCCCTAAGAGCGGGTCCCGCGGACGCCGATTCTGGCATCTTCTCTCCTTTCTTCTTACTGTTCTTTTCTTGGAATCAGAGAGGAAATGTGCTGGAGCCAGGTCCGTCAGGTGGGAGGCTAAAAGCCGGCCGCGCTCGCTGCTGGGCTCTCCGCCAGGCCTCTGTCTTCCGTCCTGACTTGAACCGGCCACCGCCTGAACCCCAGCTCCCGTCGGGCACTCAGAGGCATGTGGGAGAAAAGACAGTAGCAGCGAGAGGTGCCCACTTCGGGGTCGCGGGGTGGGAGGTGTGCACGGCCAGAGAGGCTCCAGGGCGTTCTGGACCCCTCTGGACGCTGCCAGCTGCCCCTCTGCCCGGCGCCTCCTGCCTGCGGCGAGGGCTGCTCGATCCGGCGTCTCCGGCTCCCACCCGCGTCTGCGTCCACGCGTGGCGTTGCGAGTTACGCCGTCCTGAGCATGGCGCGCCAGGAAGCGAGAGGCCTGTCTTCGCTCGGACTCTCCTCCACCGGAGACCGCTGGCACCGCGTGGCTCTGGGGGACGGGCAGCCCCGCCTGTCCAGCGCGGGTGCGCACGCCGTGCGGCCCGAGGACAGCCGCTTCTCTGTGCCGTGTGACGTGGTGGCCGTGCGGGGGAGGGGCCTTCTGGAAGGGTTATGCCCCGAGACGACCTGAGCTGGGCACACGACGTGGCTTTGGGCTTACGGGGGCCCCACCCCCTGAGCTTCAGGCCGGAGCAGCGCGGGGAAGCAGGCGGCATGGGGCTGGCTCCCGGCAGGGCTCCAGCCCACGCGGGGGCCCAGCCGGCGTCTGCCCTCCCGGTGGCACCACCACAGCCAGCTTCGTGAGGGGGAAGTTGCAGCCTCTCCTTTTAGGAAGACAGTTGCAAAATACGCCGTGAGCGCGTGGTGGGGAAACCGGTCCGTTACAGAAACCTTGTCAGCCGAACACGTGTGCAGGGCCTTCTTCGGTTCACGCGCAGCCCGTGCCTGGGCCTCCATAGACGCTCAGGCCGGTCTCCTCACGCCGGGCGGCCAGGTCCACTCTCAGTTCCAGGGGCTGAGCCTGCCGGCCAGGCCGCTCTCCGGGCTGCTGGGCCTGGAGCCCCCGGGCCGCCGGTTCTGCTCCTGCACGCCTCGCCCTCCGAGGCTGCTCTGTCCCGCCCGCAGGCCCCCTGCCGCGGCCCCTCAGCACCGCCCGTCCGCTCTGTGCCCACCGTGGGGGGCCGCTGGGTCCCCCTTCAGCTGCTGGACGTCTGTGCTGCGGACCCGCGGTCCCCTCGCCTGTGGGACGTCCCGGGACTGGCCTGGGCCCGCCGGGCTCCGTGAGCACTGCTGCGCCTTCCCGAGCCTGGGCTTCAGCTGGGCCGTGAGCAGGGAGCGTGCGAAGCACGGGGCAGGGAGACACTTCTCAGGGTCACGTCTGGTTCCGCCAGAGCACGTCCGGTCTCCTGGCCGTGACGACTCCTGAGCCGAGCCCCTCTGCTCCAGGCTTGCGGGGCGCTGGGGTGCGGGCGTGGGCACCGGAGGGGATTAAGCCGAGGTGCGCGGAGGCTGCCCTTCCCGCGCTCGGGGCAGACCGAGCTAGCAAGCCAGGACGCTTCCAGGCTGGGTTAGCTGGCGCTTCCGGCTCAGCCCCGAACTAAGCCCCAGCTCAGGCTTTTTGAGGCTTCGAGTGTCTGCCGGCCAGCTGCGGGCGCGCGTCGTCCACGGCCTCTGAAAGCCCAGTCACAGGTGCAAGCAGGCAGGAGGCTCCTGGGGCCCGCCGAGGTGGCTGCACGCAGCACCAGGAGGGCACAGGGCCTCACGGCACGTTGTCAGCGGCGCAGCCGCCTCGGCCCAGGGGACGCTGCGCTCCTGAGGCTGCCCGCTTGGATGGCGCTTGATTGCGCTCCTGTGGATTCGACGTTTCGCGCGTATTCCACGGGGACTGCCTTTTCTTCTTCAGCTGAGAATACATCAGAGCAAGGACATAAACACGGCCCTGTTCTGGAAGCAGAAGAGGAGGGCATCTGCACAAAGCACAGCCTCCTCCCGCCGGTGCTGACGCGTGTGCCCGAAAGGCACTTGGCCAAACGCTGTTTACGAACTGCACTGGTTGGTGCGGGTTGGGGGCTGCGGGGGACGTAGCCGGGGGCCGCGCTCTCTGAGCCCCAGGACCAGACCAGCACGTGCTTCCCGCAAGCACGTCCCCGACACGCCCTGAGTGAGCCAGCCTCAGTGTCGCCGTGTTGCTCAGCGCCGGCCGCGGCGTATCAGCTTATGCAGAATCTCGTCGCTGCTATTTCATTTGCTTTGCGTCGTGAGGGCCGGATGTCCGCTTCCCCTGCGTGGCCGCCGGCAGCTGTGCTGCGTGGAGCCGCAGCGCCAAGCCCCGTGTGCTAAGCAGACGGGCGAGCTGCTGTGGCGGAGACGCCGACTGGCGCTGGTGGCTGAGCAGCCCGCCCTCCCCTCCCGGGCCCTGCTGGGTCTGGGCAGACGCGCCTTGGACGCTCGTCTCCGGGCGGCCCCACCCGCTGGACCGCGGTTGCTCTAACGCACAGGCAGCGCCGTGGCCCTCGAGGCCACACACGCAAAGCCGTGGGTTCTGCCCATCCTGGAGCCAGGCGCCCCTCAGCCCCGCCCCTGCTCCCCGAACCCCAGCCCCGCCCCTGCTCCCCTTACCCTGCCCCCCAGTCTCTGTCGGACTTCCGACTCCCCCGAGGCGGCGGCTGCCTCCCCGTGGGCCGTGGCTTTGGCGACGTCAGGGCTGATGCCGCTGCTCCTGGGCCTGCTGCGGCAGGGGCCGGGCCGGTCCCGCCGGAGTGCGCAGGCCTGGGAAGAGCTGGCACAGGGCGCCCTGCACCTGCCCTCTCCGGAAGCAGCGTCAGGGTGCAGGGCTGGCTGGCGTAGCCACGTCGCGGGGTCACAGTGCCAGGGGCAGGCCCGCCGACGGCTCCGCTCTCCACAGACTTACAGGAAACTCGCGCTCCTGCCGTCTCCCTCTGGAACAGTCTAGCGCGGGCGGTGTTGGGCCCTGTGTGGGTGTCTCTCAAGGTGCTGGGTCTGAGGGAAGACGTGGTGGGGCGGCCCTCAGCGGTGCTGCTGGCCAGTGTCGGCTGCCCGGCCTGTCTGTGCAGCAGCAGCTGCTGCATCGGGCGTCCTGCTGTGGACAGCAGCTGACCCCGCAGCCAGTGGCCCTGGCGCGTCCTCGAGGGCTGGCTGCCCAAGAGCCTCTCCTGGTGGGGTCCATCCCGGGAACACCTGCTGCTTCCCGACGCGCTGCCGCCCTCACACGTGGGCGCCTCGTCCTCCCTGCGGGCCGTGCCCCAGCTCCCCGACTCGCATCGCTCTCTGACGCAAGACACCCGGTGTCCTCTGGGCCCCTCGGTCTCTCCAGCCGCCCTCACCGGAGACTCGGCGCCGACTCTGCCTCCCGCAGTCCCGGGGGCTGCCGTGTTCGCAGAGCTGCCGCTGTGACTGCGCTTCCCTTCTCGTCCTCCCCTGCTGCCAGGCAGCGGGCGGCTCTCGTCGAGCTGCGCACTCCGCCACCCCTCGCTGCACCGCTCCCGCGTGCCGGTCCCCAGCCGTGCGAAGGGCGTGCAGCGTTGCGCTGGGCTCGAGAAGACGGCCTCTGCGATGCGCTGAGTTACGTTCTGAGCCATCGCTCCCGGCCTGGGAGCTGGGACCTGAACGCTGTCACTGCGGCTGTGGCCGTGGCATCAGGCCCGCCCCCAGCAGGGGTCTGGGTCACCCGAGGGGCTGCTCCCCCAGCGGGGTGGCCCGAGGCCCCAGCCAGCCCTCCCAGAGCACCGCTGCCCTGCGTGGCGCCCGCACCCTCCTGCTCGCAGGCCGAGCTCAGCCGCGCGCACCCAGGCGGGGCGTCGCTGCAGCCGTAGCGCCTCGCCGACCCCCCAGCGCACTTCCAGTGTGTCAGTGCAAGGAGTGCGGGTCAATGGAAGCTGCAGGTGGCGTCGACTCTGCCACCGAGCAGCTGCCCCATGGCAAACTCTGGCCCCTCGGATAGCATTTGAGCTGGTTTTATTACTAACCTTGACATGACCCTCCTATCGGGACATTAAAAATAGCTCTACCGTGTGACCCTGCAGGCCGCGTCGGCATCTGTCCGAAGACGGGCATCCTCACGTGGAGGGAGGGCTGCCTGCGCCCGCGCTCCCCGCAGGGCTGGGACGGCCGTCCAGCTCCCGGCACCCGCGTGCCAGGGGCTGAACTGCAGAGGTGGGGCCTGCCGCACGACGCCTGCCCGGGCCAGGAGGGCGGGCCTTGGCCGCGCCCAGGAAAGCATGTCAGAGGAGGAGGAGTCTGCGGCCCTCACCTCGCAGACAGAGATAAAGCGTGGGGCAGACAGACAACACAAAGCCCAGAGCTCGGACCGCAGAATCCGCCTCCGGGCAGTCACTGGGGCGGCTCTGCTGGGCTTGCCGGGGCAGCACGTATGGGGACCGGGGGCGTCGTGATGCATTTTGTTTCTGTTGTTCAAGCAAAAACGTGCCATGCCTTTCCCGACCACCCAGCATCCGAGGCGGTGTGGGCCTGCACCCCTAAATTGTACAGAGTCACAGACCGACGCTACCACTCCCAGGAACCGTGCAGCTGAAAAACAAAAGCGAAGTCACCTTGGTCTGCACTAACCTTAGCACGAGTCTGTCCCCGCACTTAGTGTCCTAAGTCACTTACTGCTTCCGGCACTTAGAGCAGGACCTAACGCTAACCCTATCGCCGCAGTGACGCGCTGCCGCGCGCCAGCAAGTCCAGCAGACGGCCTGGCCCCTCGGGAAGCTCCCGAGCGCACGACTGTGGGCTCTGAGGACCCGCCTTCCCCAGGGCATCGGCTGTCTGCCGTGGCTGCAGCGCGTGCAGGCGGCACCACCCGGAAGGAGGCTCCTCGACAGGGGCGGGCCCTGGGTCCGCGGCCTGCTGCCTTCGTGCGGCAGCTCCGGCCCGTCGCGTCCCTGCGGGCGCCCGCCACAGATGCGGGTCTCTGAGCGTACAGGGCAGCCTGCTGCGCGGCGGCCCCGGCGTCCGGTCTCCTCTGCCCACGGGCGGGGCTGGCCCATGTGATGGGCGTCCTCGCCGGCCCAGCCTCGCTCCAGCCCCTGGGCAGAGCGGAGCCGACTGCGCTGGGCTGCAGCTCGCCGCCCCCGACGCCGTGAGGACGCCCGTGCCGCTCGGCCATGGTGGAGTCGCGGGCAGGCCGCCCCCTGGGCTCCGGCCGCCCCGCAGCTGCCTGCTGCGCAGAGCCCTCCCTCCACTGTCCTCAGCGCGACTCCCAGGGCTCTGGCAGCCCTGACCGGACAGCAGCGGGCCGCTCTCCCCAAGCCCACCCGGCCGTCGTTCCCGGCGTGGGGCGCCTGCCTGGGAGTCCATCCGGAGTGAGCGAGCAGAGCCCGCCCACCCGCCTCCGCCAAGAGCCGCGCCCTGCTGCGCCCAAGCCGAAACACACCCCTTCCAGGCCGCCGCCTGGCCTTGCGCCCGGCGCCCCGGGGCCGCCTCCCGGGTGCACGTCGGCGTGCGCAGTGCCACCCGCACCGCCTGCTGCTCTCGGGGCGCTCAGACGCACGTGTGCTTTGAGGGTGTCTCGCGGGCCACGACAGGAGCCCAGCCCCGAGCTACTCCAGGCCTCACTCACCGAGACAGTGGGCCTCGCGCTGTGAACCTCAGGAATGAGGCCGCTGAGCCGCAGAGGTGGGCGCTGTTGCGTTTCTCGGCGCTGAAGACGCCTGCGTGGGCGGTGGGCTCGCGTGGCGGTTACGGTGAAGCATCTCCGCGATGGTCCTCCCACAGGGGACAGTGCCGCTGAGTCCGGGAGGGCTCCCCGAGGGTGGGGGTGGGGGCATCAGGTGGCCCCGCGGCTGCTGTGGTCTCCGCCACTGCAAGGACAGGGGGCAGCTCCTCCCGTCCCAAGGCCGGGCGGCCGGCCCCGGTGGCCAGAGCCCGCTGACTCGGCGCCACCAGGATGTGGCCTGGCTTCAGCGCCGAAGCAGGGCCCAGGACGCGGGCCAGCGGGCAGGGGGGAGGCAGAGACCAGAGGACAAGCCACAGTGGAGCCCAGCGCTCGGCCGTGTCCCAGGCGCGGCCACAGAGCTGGTGCTTGCCGGGCAGCGGGGCCACCTGCTGTTTGCTGAATGTCCGGAGGTGGAGCCGTAACTGGTACACTCAAGGTCACCGCCGCTGTTGTCCAGCGGAGCAGCAGTGCCAGGAAGGCTGCCCTGGTCCCTGCGTGGAGGAGAACGCAGGCACGTGGCGCCTCAGGGAAGTGCCTTCGCCGGGAGCGGAGCAGACCAAGGCCGGAGCAGGCCGAGGCTGCAGGGCAGAGGACCGTCCACTCGGCGGCCCGGGCAGACCCGCAGCTGGCGGGCAAGGGCCAGGGCAGGCGCTCAGCGGCTTCTCCCCGAGCCCCGCTCAGCCTGGAGGCCGTGCACGCCTAGGGCCCGAGCCGTGACCGGGCCCAAGCCCAGCGCTCCCTGCACGCGTCACGGTGTCCCTCTGTGCTGCCCTCGCCCTCGGCGGTGACACGTGACTCGGCTGTGGCCGCTGCGGTCCTCCGTTCGCAGACGGCATCGCCCTCCTGCCTCCGGCCGTGGCGTTCTGGCCTCGGCCCTTGCGCTGTCCCGGAGAGGAGACACAGTCTGGCCAGCGGCTGCCGGGTGCACGGCCTGGGGCTCACGCGTGCGCCTGCGCTCATGCGGACGGCAGCGCTCTGGGTGCCGGGGCGTCCCGCGGTGGCCGCGCCCCAGGACGGCCGGTGCTGTATCCGCGCCAGCCCTGGCCTCGCGAGAGCCCTCAGCCCTGCGTGGGGCTGAACTGAAACGAGCCGGCACCGCAGCGGGGAGGGCTGAGCCCTGCACCCGCGCGCACTTAAAGGTACCCACGGCCGTGTCTGGAGGCCACCGGCCTGCTAGCTCACAGTGGGCATAGCTGTGCCTTCTGTCCCCGCGACCCCGTGGCCAGCCTCGCTGCCCGCGCTGCAGACCCGCCTGGCGGGCCGCGCCTGCTCAGAGCTGAGGGAGGCTGCACCGTCAAAATCGCGTCGGGCGGTGTCTCCCAGGCCCTGGGGCCAGCCCAGACCGCAGTGCCCGTGGCGGGGGTGGCAGCCCAGACCGCAGTGCCCGTGGCGGGGGGGCAGCCCAGACCGCAGTGCCCGTGGGGGGGGGCAACCCAGACCGCAGTGCCCG
>JAGFMF010011663.1:1160583-1267060 GCA_019455555.1 Galemys pyrenaicus
GGGGGGGCAGCCCAGACCGCAGTGCCCGTGGCGGGGGTGGCAGCCCAGACCGCAGTGCCCGTGGCGGGGGTGGCAGCCCAGACCGCAGTGCCCGTGGCGGGGGTGGCAGCCCAGACCGCAGTGCCCGTGGCGGGGGGGCAGCCCAGACCGCAGTGCCCGTGGCGGGGGGGCAGCCCAGACCGCAGTGCCCGTGGGGGGGGGGGCATCCCAGACCGCAGTGCCCGTGGCGGGGGGCGGCCGGCGCAGCAGCCGGGCAGGCCCTGTGCTTGTGGAAGCGAAGGCGGCAAAGCAGAAAGAAGTACAGGTGAGGAGACGGTTCTGTGCGAGCGGGCGATATGGAACCGCCGCAGGCTCCGAGGGGGCGCAGAGCGGTGCTGTCGCTCCCCGCCCGTGAGCAGCCCGCTGGAGACAGGCGGGCGCGAGCCCCGCACGGCAGCACGCCCGGAGTGCCTGGCGCAGCCTCTGCCCGGCCCCGCCACAAGCTGCCGATGGAGCGAGTGTGTGCTCTGACTTCTAGGACCCGTGCGTGTGTGCGAGCACCGCTGGGGGGCTGGGGCGAAAGGGCGGGGCCGGGGGCGGAAGGCGGACAGCCCCCGCCGGCGGGCTGGCCCCCATGGGCCGCAGGTGCGCCCGCCAGCGCCAGGCTGGGCGGCCTCACCCAGCAGCACACTGTCCACGCCCAGGGGCTGGTCTGGTCCTCGGCACCTGCTGGGACCTTGACCCTGTGGCAGTCACTGACCCGGCCTGAGGCTCCCTTCGCAGAAGATGGAGCCCCTAGGACCGGCCCCGTCGTCTTCAGCCCGGCCCAGCCCCAGCTCCCCAGCCAGCTGCCCTGGCGCTCCCGGCCCGAGGGCTGACCCGCCCTCCGCTCCCCCGCGCCCGCTGTCCCGGAGGCGTCTGTGGCAGCTGCCACGTCCTCTGGGGCGGCACGGAATGACGAGATGAGCACAGTCTGCCTCCTGCCCCGGCGTCCTGCCGTCTCCTGAGACAGACCTGGAGTCCACAGGGCAGCTTGGCGGTGTGGGGTGCCGTGTCTCGGGACACGCACTCGGGGGTCTCTGCCGGGTTTCCCGGGGCTCCCCGGCTGCCAGCGCCTCACTGTGTTGCCAGAGTGGGGGCACTCTCCCTCCCGGCTCTCCGTGAGGAAGGCTGTAAAGGGGAAGCCTGCTCAGGTTTCCAGAGACTTCTCCACTGCGCTGCGGAGAGCCCGGAGATGCCCCCACGTGGCCAGGCCCAGCACTTTCCTGCAGGATTCCCGCCCCGCGGCCTCTCCGAGCTGGTTCCTGCCCAGAGCCCACCTCGTCTCCTTCCCGCATGCTCTTCTGGGAGTCTCCCACTTTTAGGGCCTCGTCTTGAATAATCTCTCATTTGATCTGAGCTTTCCCTGTGATCTTTCTAAAACAATCAGCAGCCTTTCAAGTTCCCTCTTCTCTCTCACCCTGGCGGGGAAGCGAC
Source organism: Galemys pyrenaicus (assembly GCA_019455555.1). Taxonomy (NCBI): domain Eukaryota; kingdom Metazoa; phylum Chordata; class Mammalia; order Eulipotyphla; family Talpidae; genus Galemys; species Galemys pyrenaicus. The sequence goes on from JAGFMF010011663.1 coordinate 1,162,039, forward strand.
TGACTGTGGGAAGCGCAGACCGACCCCCTCTGCCCCGCGGCCATCCCAGCAGCTGAGGGGCACGACCCGGCCGCCCTCCCTGCCCCTTGCCCGCTGCCGCGCCGCCTGCTCCTGGCTGCGACCCAGAGGAGCCCTTGGCCAGGCCCTCAGGGCCCCTGCCCGCCGTGTGGGATGGGGCTTCCGTGAGCTGCCCCCGCGTTGCGGGACGTGAACATGCTGTCTCCCATAGGGTGAAGAGACTCAAACAGGTGAACTGTGTGCTTTAGGTAGCTTTTTTAGAGTTCTGAAAGTGACCAAGGGCATCTTTTGAGATGTCGGACATTTGGTAGCTTGAAGCAGCCCTCCCCCCGGCTGTTCCCCCAGCACTACCCCCCTGCTCCCCCAGCCCTTCCCCGGCTGCTCCTTTGAGGACTCCTCCAGAAACAAGCTTAGTGCTCTGGCATGTCCGGCTCGAACAGCGAGACGGCAGCGTAAGGAAAGCGACGGCCCAGTGAGCGCCAGCCGCTCGCCCGGCCTGCGTCTTCTTCAGCAAGGGCCCGCGGACTGGCGGGCAGGACAGAGGCAGCAGACCGGACCTTCGCCTGTCGCAGAACTCGAGGCGACATTTCTATATTGGAGAACCTTTCAGAACTCCTAGATCTCTGGGTAAATTTCAGACCTGCAAAGTTCACTGGGCGGAAAGTTTGCTCAGCTATTTCCTTCATCCCTGTTTTGAGCCTAATCCTATTGCTTTTAGGCTGACTCAGATTTATAGCACGAAAATCACTATGGGACTTGGCCAGTGACTGCGAGTGATATTTGATTTCAGAAGCTGAGACCAATTTTTATTTAATTCTCTTTTTTTTCCAAGAGCTTGACCTGAAAATCAATGTCCTATAGTGAAAACACTAAATCAGTGATCTCAAACGGGCATCTCTGGGCCGCCGGCCCCGCGGAGCGGGGTCAGAGCCAAGCGGTGTGCTGAGTTGGGCCCTGAGAACTTTTAATGAATGTATTTTAAGATCTCAAAGCCTAGCAATTTTTCTAGGTCGGCAAAAATAGCTTCCTCCTCGTGTCAGGGTGCAGTGCGGCTCGCGGAGAAGTCGCCAGCCGTGCGGACGGCCAGCTCGGCCTCTGGCCCCGGCCCGGCCCGGCGTGCGGCCAGGTGAGCACGAGGAGGGCGCCCTCCTCTCCTGGAAAGGACAGGGACGGTCATCCGCCTGCAGGTGTAGACCCCCGACCCGCTCCAGCCCGCCGCTTGGGCTCCTGCCTGCCGGGAGGGTCAGAGGGCAGGGCCTGGCGTGTCCTCCACCCCTGGGCCAGCCGCGGGCACTGGAGGTGCTGGGTCTGCAGGCACGGGCCGGAGGCCCGCGCTGCCCGAGGCGGTGCCTGTGCTCTTGAGTCCCGGGGACGCGGCTCCAGGGCTTGGGGCGCAGAGGACTCGGCCCGGCTGGTGGCCTCTCGCTAGCAGCTCTCCACCGGCCCGGCCGCCCGCGATGGATGATGGGGTGCTCTTTGGAACTAGGGGCTTTGCCGCTGGGATGAGTCAGGAAGGTGTGCCGGGCGGTGGCTCTGTTGGACGGGCCATGCACAGGGCAGGCTGGAATGCAGACAGGCGTGACGCTGCGGAGCCGGGGCGCCCGCAGCCAGGAGGGGCGGACCCAGCCCCACCTCTTCAGGGCCTGCTGAAGCAGCCCGCCCCTGGAGGCTCCCCAGCTGCCCAGTAGTCCCGCTGGCCCCTCCAGCACCGGGCGGTCCGGCCTGTAGCAATCCCTTTGGGTATTTTTTGTATTAATCAGCTGTTTCTGTTTGTAATTCCTGTCTGTGTTGATTGTTTTCATATTCATTTTTTTAAAGATTTATTTATTTATGCACACAAGAGCTGGGTGCAGGTCAGAGGTGCGGGGGTGAGAGGAGTCACCAGAGACAGAGCGGGGAGCAGGACAGGCAGATGGACTGAAACCCGTTGTTGAGGGGAGCAGCGGTGGGCAGGAGGGTCTGCTGTGCCATGTGGGGCCCTCCCTGGCGGGGGCTCGAACTCGCACTGCCGAGGCTGCAGAAGCCCCACAGTGCAGGAAAGATCAGAGGCGAAGGAGTTCTGGTTGACCTCTAGCAGTTGCTGTCACGAGGATCCCGGGTGACCAAGATCAAACCCTGGGGCGGGAACCGTGGTACGAGGACCGCTGCAGGCCTGGCGCGGAGTCCTCGGGCTTCTCGCACGACTTCCATCTGTGGCCTAGCGCTGGTGCGTGCCGGGGCGGCGTGTCCTGAGACGCTCGGCCCCCCTCGCCTGCAGCGCCACACCTGTCTGCAGAAACCCTCCGGCTGACCGGCCCGACTTCACAGAGGTCATTTGGGAAACATTGGATTTTTCTTAATTCTAAGAAATTCTTAGGACCCTCGTTTTACGTCTTTCATAGACCTTAATTGGCCAGTGCCGTCGGTCCCCCGGGTCTCTGGCCACCCGAGAGAGTGAGCCGGGCACGGAGCATGGACGCGCCCCAGGGTCGGCCCCACGCAGGAGCCGACAGGCGCTTGCAAGGGGCCCGGGGCGGCAGGCGGCAGGGAGGGGCGCGTCGGTGGGGGTGCGTCTTTTCCTCTCCTTCACAGAGCGGGGAGCGGGAGCTGGTGTGGAAAGAGCAACCTCCCAGCTCTGCTCGCTCACACGAGCGGCACGGCCGTGCGGGGTTTGTCACCGGAGCCCCGGCCTTTGCTGCTTTCTGAAAACTGATGTGTATATGGGAAGCGGTTGAGAAATGCTGTTTGGCAAACTAAATCGTCACCACCCTGAAACCCTGCAGCGTGGAGTGAGGGGTGCCTGCAGGTCTGTGCCAGACCTGCACGGTGGGCTGGGACTCCCAGCCACAGAGTTCACCAGGTGCAGTTGACACCCTGTGCAGGTGCCAGTGCCACGTCGGAACCAGGGCCCATGACTCCCAGACAGAGCCGCACTTCAGGGCTCAGACAACGGGCCAGGCCATTCTGTGTCCTTGGGAAATGGCCTCCCTGCGAAACCCCCTTGCCCCATGGACGTTAGCTGTCATCGCATGATTTTGTATGCATATACAAATTTTGTTTTGTCTTGTTTTACCATGTAGCAGAAGTAGAGATAGTGAGGTAGAAAAGCAGCCCCAGCCTTTGTTCAGGCCCGCATTTCCAGAGGAAGGTCCGTGTCTGGGTCCTTATGCATATAAAGGTGGAGAAAAGAGGCTGGTCTCCAGGACCCTCGAGCACCGCCTGGCTTCTCCCCCCACCGCCTGGGCTATGGGCTACAGCAGCTGCACAGCAGACCCAGTAGCTGCACTGCGCGTGCCCTGCTCCCAGCTCTGCAAGCCGCAGGCGGCCCAGCAGGCGCGCCCACCGGCACACGTAACACAGTAGTCTGAGGCTGAGATGCGCGGTGCAGTGTGGCTCGGCAGTTAACCATGGCTCAAGATGCGCGGGACCAGTGGCAAGAAAAAGGAAACGTTGTCTGGCAGTGTTTTGTGCACCCTTTGCCCTGACCCAAGGGTCTGAGGGGCGTACACTCTGCTTCCTGCACTTCCTGCTCACTCCTGGTGACCGCGGGGAGAGCTGAAGGGAAGAGGCGGGAAGAGAAGCCGACCCGGGAAATCCTGACCATGTTGCGATGCGCTGCGGGGGTGGGGGTCGCAGAGTGCCTGCTTTGCAGACAGGAGACGGAGGCAGGTTTCTGGGTGCAGCCCGGGTGGACGGGCCCTGTCTCTCCTCGTCTCACTGCCCAGGCCCCAGCAGCTAAGCCCGGGACCCGGGGCCACATCAGAGCGTTGCAGAAACTAATGCCCCCGGGTGCGCTGGGCCGGGCACGGTGTCGAGCTGAGCCTCGCTGTCCACCACGGCGTGGGCCCGCGGTGCCGCTGCCCGGGAGCCGTGTGGAGGCTCCAGCACGTGGAGCCCGTGGGGACGGCGAAGGTGACGTCGGCGCTGGGTCAGCGGGTTTGGGGACCAGGGCCGTGGGTCCACTCTGGGAGGTCTCCCCAGAGCTCCCGTTCACAGCACGCGGCGAGTTCCCAGGCGGGTTTCTCCACGGGGCAGAGACGCCGGTTATTTGGAAGAGCAGGTTTATTGGGGAAGGGACAGAGAGCAAAGGACACGTGCACGGACACCAGCGGGCAGAGAGGGCCGCCCCGGAGGGACAGGCCTGCTGAGATGCTGCGTGGTCCAGGCAGGCGGCCGGGAGGGGCGGCCTCCCCTGGGGGGGCCCGGCAGGCCCAAGTCCCGGCGGGCAGGAGGCCGCTGCCCCCAGAGGAGAGGGCCGGTGAGAAGCACCCACTTGGCACAGGTGGGCGGAGGACGCTGCCCCGGCAGGCCAGAGACGGCCCTGACCTGGCCGCCGTCTCTCCGGGAGGCTCCCTCCGGCGTGGAGCGGCCGCCCGTCTGCCTTGGCCCACTCGGTAGAACCTGGAAGGGACCGAGATCCGGCGGCGGCCCCGGCGGTTCTGCAGCGGCCCGGGGCTGGAGCCCGCTCCCGTCTTCGCTCTGGTCCGGGCTCCAGAGCACCGCCGGCCTGCGGGTCTTCGTGCCCTCAGCTGGGTTAGTGGCCGTCGGCCCTTCTCCCGCCTCCTGGTGAGCGGCCTCTGGTCTGGAGGCGCCTCTCTCCGGTCTTCCTGCCTTTCCATCTTCCATCAAAGCAGACATTGGCCGCTCTGGCCTGCTTTGGCAAGGACAGTCAGAGGACAGCTCTCCCAGGAGGGACATGGCAGGAGAAGCTGGGCTACCCTGGGCTCCAGGCCCGGCGGGCGCCGTCCTCCCGGGGCAGGTGGCAGGGGTGAGCTCATGCGGGCGACGCCTGTCCTGCGCTGGCCTTCTGCCCTCTCCCAGGACACCGCTGGATGTGCCAGACTTCCGGCTGGCGCATGTTAACGGTCAGTGGCGGGAGGCCCCGCGGCTGGGGGCGCCAGGGCCCGAGCTGCAGGCTCGGCACGCGGCCAGGGCTCGGTGCCCCGCCATCAGTGCCCCGCGCAGGGGTGCGTCGTGCGGGCGGGGCCTGGGCCTGAGCCGGCGCTGATGCGCTGCACAGCTGAGTCGTGTGAGCAGAGGGCGCAGGGCTGCAGGCGCCTTCAGCCTGCCGTGCGCGGACGACGCAGGGGCCCTTCAACCGCAGCGGCACCCGCTCCAGGGCAGCGGCTGCCTCGGGGCGCGGCTCGTGCCCCCGCTGTCCGGCACCACTTAGCAGCGGCAGGCTTTACTTTTAGCGAGACTGTAACAGCAGCCACGAGCCGCGTGGGCAGTTCTTTCGGAAGGCCCGCGCAGGTGCTGAGGGCGGAGCGCGGCCGGCCCCGCCAGCCCGTCCCGTCCAGGGAGGAGCCCGCGGTTGGGCGGGAGGAGCTCTCGGGCCAGGTGGGCGAACCGGGCCCCTGCGACCGGCGACGAGGTGCGGAGGGACACGGGCTGAGGCCAGAGGCAGCGAAGGGGCGCGGCCGGCGAGAGGAGGGCGCAGCAGAGCAGGTGCGGGCAGCCGCGGCCTCAGGCAGCAGCCGCCTCCGAGGCAGGACCGAGGCCCCGCGCTCCTGCCTGCCGCCGCAGCTGACAGAGCACACGTCTCACTGACTGTCAGATCGGGAGCCCCAGAAGGCTATTTCTGCAGATCGAGGTACGAATACCCCCAGCTTAGTTTCAGGGTGGCCGGTGCGTTTCCCAGCGGGGGCTCTGCCATCCCGGGGATGCTCCCGGCACTTTTCCTTCTCTTCCAAATGAAGTGGCGAAAGTGCCTCTTGAGTCAAACGGAAGAAGCCAAAATGCCTGGCTAGGAGCCGGGGCAGCGGCTGCGCGGGGGCGGCATCTCTGAGGCTCAGGGTCAGGAGCGCCTGCGGGCGGGGTGCTGGGGCCGGGGAAGGGGCGTGCACCCGGGACCCCCGAGGCCTGCGGAACGGCCGAGCCACCACCCGCACCCGCTGGCTTTTAGAAGGTCGCGGCCGGTGCTGCCCTGGGCTGCGGAGAAATCCGATTTATCCCCGCCCCATCGCTCCGAGAAACTACTTTTTGTCAGTTACAGAAAACAAATGACGCGGTGCCGCCATTAGCCCCGACTGAGGGCAGGTGCCTGGGCTGGCCGTCCAGCGCGGCCCGGGGCGGGAGGGGCAAGAGGGGCTTGGAGAGCTGCCAGAAGCAGAGGTGCCGCCAGTGGGGTCGCGGGCTCCACCCAGCTTTCGTCCAGCGGCGGCTGAGCCCGGATTCGGCGGGACAGGGAGGCATGGGCAGGGCTGGCCTGGCGCCCCTCGCAGAGCCGCCGGCTGCAGGCCTGGGCTGCACAGCCCGCGACACACACGCAGCGGAGACGGGGAGCCCGCTGGACACCCCGCTGCAGGGCGCCTGACGGTGTCCCCTAGGAAGCCACACTGGGGGCCCGAGAGCCGGCACTTGCGCTGCTGAGGTCTGCGTGGCACCCGCCAAATTACGCGGCCAGTTAGTGCAGAGGGGGGTGCAGAGGGCACCTGAGGCACTGGGGGCGGGGGCGGCAAGGGCTGGGGGGAGGGGGGAGAGGGAGGAGGGGGGAGGGGGGCGGGGCAGGGAAGGCGGAGGGAGGGGCTGGCGGGCTCCTTCAGGCGAGCCCACAGGAGGCCGGCACACGCTGGGGAGAGGCGCTGGGGTGCTGTCACCAGGAGGCCAGACAAGTGCAGAGCGTTTTACAAAGGACGTCCGCTGGTGCGGTGGTGAGGCGCAGAAAGCGCAGCCCACAGGCCGTCCCTGGCCCGGAGCTCGCAGGGCGCGGCAGGCGCGAGGCTGGCGGCAAGTGCCCGTCCCGCACCGGAGGCACCCCCCGCAGAGCCCGGCGACCTCGTGGCGGCACTGCCCTGGCGCGGAGGGGCGGCCCCGCCGTCGGGCGTCCACCGCGGAGGGAGAGCAGAGTGGCCTCCTGCGGGGGCTGCGGGGGCTGCGGGGCCTCTCGGGCTGGCGAGCCCAGCGGGACCGCGGGCCTCGGGCCTCAGGGACCTGGCGGCAGCACTTGGCTTTTTCGTGGGTGCTGGAGGGGCCCCACGCCGCGCGAGGCTCTGCAGCACCGAAGGCGCGCGTCAGACACACAAGCGTGAGCCGGCGTTGCGCTGGGGAAGCCCCTCGTGCGGCCTGGCGGGGAGTCAGGTGTGCTGCAGAAGGTGCCAGAGGCAAAGCGGAGCTGGGGTGTGGGGGGGCGAGGGGGGCCATCTCGGCTCCGCGCGCCTTGTTCGTGGGGCCATCGGCCCCCAGAGGGAGCTCAGCCCAGAGCACGGCGGTGTCCGCTGGGCCCAACGGGCCACCTCGAGGGAGCCACACAGAGCCCTCCTGCCTGACCTTGGGGCATGGGCCAGGCCACCGCCGGGCTAGGGCCGTGCTGGATGACACAGCCGTGTCTGGCAGCGGGACTCTCCTCGCCTGGTGACCGGTGTGCCGAGGCGAGACGCCCGCCGGGCGCCCTGCGGCTCGTCCCGGGCCCGCGCCGAGTGCAGGTCACTCTGGCGTGAGGCTGCGCTGCTTGGGCTCCTCTGTTGTGGTCAGCTGAACCCTCCGAAGTCCGGTCTGCATGGCCGTTGGCCCCAAGGACAGGTCTTGAGGGCTGCTGGGGGTGTGGGAGTTGCTGCCCCGGCCCCCACGTGCGGGCGCTTCCCAAGGAGAGCAGTGAGCCGGCGTCATCGCGGTTTCCAGAAGGTGCCTCCGGGCGCTCAGCGGCCTCTCTGGGCGGGCGTCAGACGCGACAGCTGTCGCAGCGGCGGGGCCGAGCCGGACGCCAGCGGGGCGCAGGGGCGCGTGGGAGGCAGAGCTGACCGGGGGGGCAGGGCCAGGGTCTCGGGCAGCTCTGCCGCAGTGCAGGAGTGCAGAGAGCGCCGGTCCGCAGCTATTTATCATCCAGTTGTCACCGCGAACTGGGCTGCTCCTATTTCACGTTTCTGTTAAAGTAACGACCAAGCAAGGTGATTCCAGCAGCCTGCAAAATAAAACTGAACGTGTCCTGGAACAAACCGGTATCTGCGTTGGTTTACCTGGATGGGTTAGCAGCTGAAGAAGGGAAGCTCATTCTCCGAGGAAACACGGGTGTCCTTTACCAGACGGGAACAGGCGCTCGACCATCGGACTGCCATGCGGCCGAGCGGGTGCCTCCCGTGGCCAGCTCCGGTCTGCGCGGTGCTGTGTGAGCAGAGCTGGACTCTCCACAAGGGGCACGCGGGGCTCAGGTGCCAGCGCCGCTCCCCATGTGGCCGGATGAGGTTCCGTTGGCCTGGTGACAATCTGGGGTGTTGGCGCTTTAAGGAACCACCCTTAGATACCTTAGGGCGCTGCTTTCAGATGTCTTTGTGGGTAACGTGACTACGCCGCGCGCGTTAGCCGCTCGGTGAAGGCCTGCGTCAGTTTCTGATTCTAGTTTGAAGACGCCACGTCCAGGCGTCGCTCGCGCTCCAGGTGAGAGCCAGCTGGCGGCTCTCTTGGGGGCGTGGCGCTTCGCCAGGTCACGGACCGTGCCCCTGCCCTGTGCATTCGGCCATCACCCCGGCGGTGCGTCCGGCTGGCCTTGGTCCAGCTTCCTCCTGCCCAGAGGAGACGTCTTGGTCAGCGTTGGAGAAGTCCTCTGGACCGTAACCCGGGCTGTGGGAGGGGAAACCAGGCGGTGCTTAAAGATTTCCGTGAGGCAGCCACTTCATTTCACACTCACGTGAATGTGGACCCAGACAGGGACGCTTCCCGAAAACCCAGGCCCAGGACAAAGGCTGGGAGCTCCTCTGACACTTCGCTATTCCTACACTCACCACATGGGTAAAATAATAGACAAAATGATTGAAGGCTGATTCCCGGGGAAAAGGGGAGTTTTCAGGGAGGTGACCCTCCAGACAGTATTCAAGGACGCAGCCAGCCTGCACTCTGACCCCTGAAATGCAGCTCCACTTGGGGGTGCTGAGACTGGGCCCTAAATCTGACTTGGTAGCCACACCTGCACTGGGGTGTTAACTGCACTTAGGCTAAACTGTGACTGGGGCTATTTATGTCCATATCCATTTGTCCAGCAAAATCCCTTCCACACTGGGACTTAGAAAGGGTGGAGTGTTGACTGAAATCCTGGACCCGCAGACGGTTTCAGCGAACGACTCGACAGCAAGATTCTGCCTGCCCGGGCCGGTCACCCCAGCGGCCGTCACGTGGCAGAAGCGGCCACGGCAGCCCTCCCCAGGCAGGCCTGGCCGAGGGCCGAGCTCCCGAGCACGGCGCAGGGTTGACTCAGCACGGAGGCCCGAGGCGCCCAGCTGGGCGGAGACCAAGGCTGCGCGGCCTGAGTTCTGAGGCGTCACGGGTGACAAGCGACGTCCGTCGGGCCTGGGCTCATGGTTCAGGGGCCGCTCTGCTCTCAGACCGGCTCAGTCTTGGTTCTGGAGCCAGAAGCTTCGCAAGAAGGTGACCGTGCACTTGGGCTCCCTCGGTCCCCAGACAGAGCGGCCGTGTCTCTCATCCCGTTCATCACTAGACATGCCTGGCATCTGACTTAGAAGCAAGTGCCCAACCCGACAATCTGATCATCGCGCTAGACCGCCCGTGCACATCTTTATCGGGGTCTTTCTAACCCCGAACCTGTGCGCAAAGTGCTGCCCACAGAGGTGGCCACGGGCAAAGTCTTCACCTTTGTGACCAGCTCTGAGCAGTGCCCGCATCACCTCTCCTGCCTTCTGCTCACACAGCTCCGGGGTGGCTTGAACGGTGAGTGGGCACACAGCGTCTGCGCTCATGTTTTGGCCTGCTGAAGAGTCTGTCGTGTTTCCGGCCCGCTGAATAGCGGCCTGTCTCTGTCCTCAGGCCTTCACGATGACAAAGCCAGAAGCCCTACCTGTGGGGTGACCGCTGTAGTGAAAGTGACCTGGAAGTCGTCGGGCCCCATGTGGCCCGTTACAAACCCGTTACTGGGCGGTCCAGCTTCGTGCCCAGCTCAGGGTCAGCACAGAGCAGAGCTGGGGTGATGCGGGCAGGGCTGAGGCCGGACTGCAGACTCTCCAGCCCACCAGGGCAGCCTGGCGGGGGCACGCGGCGGTCACCGGATGGTGGGAGCTGAACAGAAGGCGCATCAGACTGCCCCTGGCATCTCCCTTGGCTGAAGTTTGGAGAAGGGACGAGGGCCTGGGTCACAGATACTGGCCCTCTTAAGCTGTCCCAGCTTTCCCGGGGGATCCACCCTCAGGACCCGGCATTCCAGAATCTTCTTCACATAGAAATGTGCTGTCAACCCCTGGGTTGCAGAAACCGAGAGCCAGAGACGCTGTTCTTGATAAGCATGTAGACCACTGAACGAGTTTTAGTTTCCACAGGTAACTGGAGTTGCTGCGTTTTGCTGCCGACTATAAGCATAGACTGCCAACTTATGGAGGAAGTTGATGTCATAAAAATGTAGTCTTACAGCTATTTCACTTTCATATTTTGTCCTGTTTTTACAGAAATCTCACATCTCATTGCAAAGCGCTCACAGTGATAGCAACTGAGGCATTTATGGAAATCCGGTGTGCTGCGTTTCGATAGTCCCCACGAAGCACAGGATTCTGGCTTTGGGTTTTCCTTCATTAAGGAGGGCAGGGTAAAGCTGGTTCTTTTCATACCCTAAGTTGACTGCTCAGCAATCTGGTTTTAATTGACTTGCAGCAGAGAAAGGCAACACGCGTTACAGCCGGGTATCCAGACACTGCTTTTCACAGACCTGTTCCTCCTCTTGTCTTGTCGTCAAGGAACAATTTCTTTTGAGCTTACACTGGGAAAAAATGCAGCAAACCGTTGACAGGAAGTCTACACTGATGCCATGTGTGAGTTTTCCTTCCAGGAGGACTGCGTGCTGTCATAAAAACAAGAGAGATTTTGGGGGAGGATCAAGGAACCGTTACAGCCTGATGTTGAAATAATACAGACAAGGAATGAGCAGGAACAGGAACACACACACAAGATGCAAGCATGCTTCAAGCAGAATTAATAATCTAAAACATACTCTAATTGAAGTAAAAAAACCAACATAATTGGAGGTTTCTGTAGTAGACAAACCCAAGCAGCTGATTAAACCAGTGAGCTTGAATGTAGGGCGGGAAGCACACAAATCGGTAGAGAGAAGAAAGAATAACAGACTGTAAGAGCGCTCAGGGTAACTGAAGGAAAGTAATATATATAATGGGAGTTCCCAGAAGGTGATGAGAAAAAGAGATGCTTAAACAACTCATTTAAAGAAATAATTGCCAATAATCTCCCTAATCTGATCCAAAAGTATCAGAAAGTTCAAACAAGTAATACCAGATACACTGTAATTAAATTGCTGAAAACTAGTGACCGATAAAGATTACACAACCTCGAGAGAAAGAAGAGTTACGCACACGGGGACACCTGTTCTGAGCCTGCTTTGGACTTCTCAGTAGAAACCTTGCAGGCGAGAAGGGAAACGCAGGGAATAAAGCCCGCAAAGAACAGGATCTCAAAGGGAGAATACGTGAGCGATTCCATCACTAGAATCCCTGTTTCAGCTCTTCTGTCACTGGCCTGTCAAGACTGAAAAGGGGTGAGGAGCTTTGCAGAAAACAGAGCCCATTTTAACTGTCTGATTCTAGACAAGAAATGACTGACGCAGCATTGACTTGTTTTGAGATAGTTGTAGACAGGCAGAAAAGGAGGCCCAGGTGGCGCAGGTGCTGCATGTTCGCCACTCTCTTCCTCTCCTCCTGACGGGGTGCGTGTGGTGATGCGACACCGGCACCGAAGGCACAGGCCGCTGGCCGGGGCACAGAGCTCTTGTGACGTGTGTGGGTTCCCGCTGCAGCCCTGTTGCTCTTCCAGAATATAACGAGAATCTGCCCTGGCCTCAGTGTTCATCCCTCTGTGCCCTTCAGTCCTGCAGTCCCTTGGTCTGCCCTTGCCCTGGGCGATCTCGCCATGCTGCGGACTCCTCGGCAAAGTGCCGTGTCATAGTCTGTGTCTGGAGTTTTCTCAGGAGCGCCCCGATGTTAGATGTTGTTGACGGGGGAGCCCCACAATCGCACTGCGCCAGAGGGGGTGAGGCCAGTGCACGTGGCACCTGGGATGTCGGCCTGCTGTCTTGGTTACGAGCGACACCCACGCTGGGAGTATTGCTCCGCTGTCAACAGGAGAATGATTTGGTAATTTACGGAATGTCAGCGACGACCCTTTGTGCCTCAGTTTGCCTGCGTCAGAGCGATTATGCTGGAGCCACGCCCTCAGCCCAGTTCCCGTAGTAAGAATTAACGCGCCGTCCTTGGGAGATTTCAGATAAAAGCCTCTTTATAGCTGGAAATGATCACTCTGTCACATTTGAAATGAGAACACAAATAGGATGGCTAAAAGTAGGCTGGCACATGTGTTCACTTCACACCCAGAGCTTCAGGGACATCTGCTGTGGATGTAGCAGGCCAGGGCTCGGAGCTGCTTGTCTCCAAACCAGCTCGCACTGGCCCACGTCGGCCTACGCCAGCCCGATGAAGCCGTGACAAGAGGCAGCTTCTGCCTCTACCTGTCCTGGCCGTCCACGCCAGCTGCCGGGGGCCGTGCAGAAGGGCGTCACCTTCCGTTAGCACGTGCTGTCCATGCAGGGGGCGAGGTCTCTGCAGGCTGACTCCGGCCCACCTGGTCTCCCAGCCTCCCTGCTTGATTCTGAGGCGGCCCAGCGGTGCAGAGAGGAGTCTTCGCACTGTCCTCTGCCCTCTCTTGGGCGTTGGCACGCCCTGCCCCTCACCTTCTGCCGAGAGCGAGGGTCGGAGCAGGTCTAGGGGACCACGAGGAATCCTGTCAGCATGCGGCCCCGAGGCCCCCAGCTCCAGTTTCTTCTCTAACGAGTGGCCATAACATCCGCTAGCTCCTCAGGAGACTGTGGGAGCCGTGGGCGGCAGCTTGTGCCCAGGAAGGCCGGGGAGAGGCGCCTGCTTGTCGGCAGAACTCCACCAGAAGTCCGCGCCCCAGAAACAGGGTGGGTGCGAAAGAGAAGAAGATGGAGGGGAGGACTGGCGGAAGTCACCCCGCCGGGCGCGGGTGCTCTGGAGAACCCCTGCCCGTGGCAGCGCAGAGTGTGTGGGTCGGTACGCTGGTCTGCCGCCGCCCAGCGGAGGGCCGAGCCCACGGCCGGGTCGGCCCCCTGGGGAGAGCGCCCATGGGCAGGTCCCCTGCAGCCATGGCCCAGTCCCTTGCCCTCCGGTGCCCACGTGGTGCCCTGCGCTCTGTGGTCCGGCCAGCGCCTCGAGGGGCGCCAGAGCCGCAGTCTGACCCTCGTGGAGCACAGGCTCGGCCCGGGGCTCACCCGGTAGGAGGCGGCAGCGAGAATCTGGGTCCTAAAGGCACAGGGTCCTCGGGGCCGTTTCACGCGCCCCAGGAGAGGCGGGCCCAGCCGTGCGTGTGTGTGTGCGCGCGTGTGCGTACACGTGCACATACGTATATAAGATTTATTTATGTGCACAAGAGTCGGGGTGCAGGCCGAGGTGCAGGGCTTTCAGGGCTCACCAGAGACAGAGCGGGGAGCAGAACAGACGGGTCCACAGAGATCCACTGCTGAGGGGAGCAGCGGGCAAGGCAGGAGAGGTCTGCTGTGCCCTGTGGGACCCTCCCCAGCCGGCGGCAGGGATCGAACGCGTGCTGCAGTGGGTGCGGCCTGCCTCACAGTGCGCTGCTTAACCCACTGCGCCACCAGGGAGGCCCCAACAGTTGAAAAATTATTAACCAAACGATTGTCCCATATAAATCCCGACAACGGTGGAACAAGTCTGGATGAGAGCACCTGCCGTCTGCCTGCAGCCGCCTGTCTCTGGCCGGTGTGCAGAGCTGAACCGCCGCCGCGCGCAGGGGCGAGGAGGCCCAGACCCCGAGTCAGGGCGGTGCTGAGCACCCCTCTGCTCCCTGACACTCGGCGACTCACGGCCCTGGGAGGCAGCTGCCCTCAGGGGGCAGGACGGCTTATGGATTGCTTTAATCAAAGTAGCATTAGATAAAACTTTAAAAGGCAATACAGTAAGTGATTACTCGGTGGAGACTGAGTAGTGGATGTGGATATGTACCTTGGGACGGGACGTAAAAGCTGCTGATACCTGAGCTGCCGCCAGCTCGCTCCCGCAGCCCCGGCGCCCACAGAGCTGGCAGCGACTGCCCGTTCGTGGAATTTCCATTTTTATTTTTTAAGATGTATTTATCTCTGCATACACGAGCTGGGGTGCAGGCGGAGGTGCGGGGGTGAGAGGACTCCCCAGAGACAGAGCGGGGAGCAGAGCTGGCAGATCCACTGAAGCACACTGCTGAGGGGGCAGCGGGAAGCAGGAGGTTCTGCTGCGCCCTGTGGGTCCCTCTTCACGCCCGTCCCCACCAGACTCGGCCCTCAACCGGCTCCGCTAACCTCTGGAGGCCCTGGATAGCCAGCCTCCCTGCCCGAGGCCTGCGGGGGCCCACGGGCGCCGTCTCTGACGCGGGGGCGACGGCTCAGCAGGAGCGTGGACGGTGGGGAGTGGGCCGCTGCGGCTGCCCGGGCTCCTGCATGTCTCACACCCACCGGGAGGACTCGCTGCCGGTGTCCAATGGAAATAACCATTTCCACTTTCAGACGGTCACCAACCCCCACAGTGCCCTGGCAGGATGCGGGTCGGGGCGCAAGCCTCTGTCCCTGGACCGTCCACGGGCCGGCCGGGCAGCCGCCCAGAGCCACCGGCTTAAGCCAGGAAGGAAGGAGGTCCGTTTCCTGCATTGTCCAGCCCGGTCTTACGCACGGAGCCGTGGAGAGCACGCAGGCCGCGGAAGCACATGGGTGACCAGAGCCGCGTGACCGCGGGCCCGAGGCCAAGGAGGGGACACGCGTCCTGTGCGCCTGGCAGCGGGAGCCCACCCTGCGCGGCCGCCAGGTCTGCTGGCTGCACCTCCGTGCTCCGCCCTGCTGGCCGCAGGGCCACGTGCAGACCTCGGGCCCTCTCGCTGCCCACCCTAACCAGCCCTGCCCAGGCCGCAGGGCGGCGCGTGGAGGGCTGCAGGTCCAGGAGGGGCACAGCCCCACCTGCCCTGCGCCTCCAGCTCTCACTGAACGCCACGCCCTGCCTCCCTCTCCTCTGTCCCTGAAGACTCAGCGCGGGGCCTCCTGGCGGCGCAGGGGCCACAGCGCGAGTGCGAGCCCCGGCCGGGGGGACCCCAGGCGCAGCAGACCCCCTGCCTCCCGCTGCCCTCAGCGTGTGCTTCAGGGGATCTGCCTGTCCTGCTCCCCGCTCTGTCTCTGGGGCGTCCTCTCACCCCCGTGCCTCTGGCCGCACCCCGCTCTTGTGCGCAGACATAAGTACATTTAAAAAAAGACTCAGCGCGGACCGAGCCCCGTGGAGAGAGCGCGAAGCCCCGCGCAGCCGCCCCTGGTGTTCTCGGCACGGTCCCCACGTGTGTCCCCTGTGCCGCGGCTGCTGGCGAGATGACGTGTGAGCTCCGGGCCGGGGCTGCCCCTCCTGCCCGCCGGCCCGGCAACGGCGCCCTGTCAGGACCGAGGCTCCCGGGTAATTGGATACATTTCCTAAGCTCGTTTTAATTGCTTCGAGAAACTGCTTAACATTGTAGATCAATCCCCGGTCCGAGATGACATTTCCCTGGCAAAATTAATTATTAATACCCTGATCATTTGCTGAAGACGTGAGCAGCCCCATTGATCAGCACACCCTGCTCTCGGCGGGGCCCGTGCGCCGGGGCTGTCTGGGCTGTCCCCTCAGCTCCGCCGCCCACGCTCAGCACGTCCGCGGGCCGGAGCCGCCTCCCTGCGTGTCCACGGCGCACTTGGTCTCCCGCCGTCCAGCTGGGCCGCTCAGGGGACAGGCACTTCCCCAGGCCTCTGGGCCAGCCTGGGCTCCTGGAGACCACGAGTGACCAGCACGCCCTCGGACGAGCCCCGGGCAGCCCTGGCCGTGGCCTGACCCTGGGCCACAGCGCTGTCTGCAGGCAGCACGAGATGCACAGTCCAGGTCACCGCGGCTGGAAGCGGGGGTCGCAGCAGCACCCCAGCAGGCAGTAAAACAGGGTGCCAGGCAGCTCTCCAGCGGGGCTGTAAAATGGGGTGTCGTAGCAGCTTCCAGCAGGGCTGTAAAACGGGGTGCTGTGCAGCTCTCTAGGGGGCTGTAAAACGGGGTGCTGTGCAGCTCTCTAAGGGGCTGTAAAGTGGGGTGCCGTAGTAGCTTTCTATTGGGGCTATAAAATGGGGTGCCGTAGCAGCTCTCTAGGGGGCTTAAAGTAGAGTACATAGCAGCTCTCTAGGGGGCTGTGAAACGGGGTGCCGTGCAGCTGTCCAAAGGGCTGTGAAACGGGGTGCCGTGCAGCTGTCCAAAGGGCTGTGAAACGGGGTGCCGTGCAGCTGTCCAAAGGGCTGTGAAACGGGGTGCCGTGCAGCTGTCCAAAGGGCTGTGAAACGGGGTGCCGTGCAGCTGTCCAAAGGGCTGTGAAACGGGGTGCCGTGCAGCTCCCCTTGCTGGCGCGCCGGTGCCGCTCTGCGTGGCCGCATCTGGTGCCACAGGCAGGGGGGCTGCGGGGTCAGTGCCCAGTCTGCGGGGCGCCGTGGTGGGCGCTGGCGGGCGCCCCAGCCCGTGCAGGCCCAGCGTGAGGGCCGGTGCGTTGCCTCACTCAGTGTTTTAGAAATAGTTCAGCTGCTCTCACTGCTGAAAACCGGGAGCTTTGAGCACGGTGCTGTTTTCAATGTTTCTCTGAAGCCGTGGGCGCCCCGGCCTGCGTGGTCTACGCCCAGGGCCTGTGGGGGAGCCGCGCTCCAGCTGCCCTTGGCACACCCCATGGCTGCTTGGGGGCCGCACCCCGCTTCTGGCTCCGCAGTCTGCGCAGGTCCTGGGTCCCGGCACAGCCCCCGCCCCGAGGAGTCCCGGCCTCGGATCCGGCCCGAGGAGTTGCCTCGCTCACCCCGCGCTGGGTTCACCCAGCGGAGCTGGGCGCTGTTCCCCCGAGCCAGGAGTGTTTCTCCCGGGCGCAGAGCCCCGCGTTCCTTCCAGAGCTCCGAAATCAGAGGTGGGGTGAAGGAGAAGCGCCGGGCCTGCGGGGCGGTTGGGGGCCTTGCGTCCTCCCAGCGGGGGGCTCCACTGAGGCCCCAGGGGCCCTCCTCTGTGTCAGGGTGGCTCTCGGCGCTCGGGAGAGCGAGCACAGGGCCTGCGGGGCCCCGGGGGAGGTCCAGCCCCTGCCACGCGGCTTCGTCCGGCACACGCTGCAGCGTGTCCGTCTCGGACACAGGGCCAGCCGCCCGCGCCCCCAGGAGGAGCAGCAGGTGTCCGCCTCCCGCTCAGAACTCAGCGCCCCGGGACGGACCCAGCTCTCACTGGCATGTCTCTGCTTTCCCAGATTAAAGGTGGAACCGAACTCGAAAGAAGCCGCGAGTCTGCTCGTTCCTGGACGCGGAGCCTTTGGCCGGACGCTGAAGATGAGGCTGCCGTGGGGACTGCTGGTCCTGCAGTCGCTCCTGTCCTGCCTGGCAGGTAGATTGCGCTTCGGGTGTCGCTGAACGGCCGCTGGGCTTCACACTCACTCAGGGCGCTGCCCAGCGGGGCGGGCCGGCCGGAGCTCGGCGCGTGCTGGCGGGACGCGCGCTGGCGGGACGCGCGCTGGCGGGACGCGCGCTGGCGGGACGCGCGCTGGCGGGACGCGCTTTCTGCTGGTCTGAGCGGCCCACGCAGGCGGCGTCCGGAGCTGGGCCCGCGCCCGGCCTCTCAGCGCCTCGTGGCGCGGCTCCGCGGCGAGTCGCGGTGGTGAGGCCTGTGCGTGGCCGGAGCACCGCCCTCCGGCCCGTGGCCGCGCCCCCGTGTCCCTGCTGGTGTGGCTGCCCAGTGCCGCTCCGCCTGGGGCCGAGGCAGCTGCAGCCTCACGCCTCCTGAGGCCGCTGTCGGGCGGAGCGCTAGAGGCCCCAGGGCGGCCGATTGTGTTCCCCGCTCTCGAGCCTAAGCCGCGTGAGGGACACACCTGGTGCCGGCGGCGCGGTGTTGTTTCGGGCGGGGGCAGGCGCCCCCCTGGTTTCCTGGGGATGCACCTTGTCGGCCGCGTTGCTTGGGGCGCCATGTCCAGGGCACCCGAGGGCCTCTGTCTGCGCTTTCACGACTTACATCAGGACGTCGTCGTTGGGGGCACCGCTACTTACAGACACACTTAGAAAAGCTACGGGGCCAGCCCCTGGGCCCTGGCCTGGGCAAGGCAGCCCTGCCCCCCGCAGCCCGGCTGCAGTACACGTGCGGGCCCAGAGCTTGTGCGGAAGGCTCTCTGCAGCCGCCGCGAGTGAGGTGGGATGGCCCCTCGGGGCTTCCGTGTGGCTCATCCAAGGTCACGGGGCAGTGGAGCTGATGAGACTCAAGGGCAAGCAGACGAACTCCAGACTCCGAGTTCCGGGCACCTAGGACGCTGCCTCTTAGCTGTCCTGTTGGCCTAGCCCCTCTGGTCACAGCTTCGCCCTGAAATTTCAGCTCTCCCCCTTCCCGTGTTTCCCTAAATGCAAACCCACATGTGCACGCAGCTCATTTGCCCGACAGCGACCCCTGAACGTCTGCCTCAGGCGGGTCCCAGCGTCCTCCACACCCCTGCCCCTAGACCTTTTGTCATCTGACCATCTCCCTTAGAGGCGATCCTGCCCCCCTCCACAGGCGGCACCCACGCCTCACACACGGACACACACCTCACGCGCATGCCCCCTGGCACCTCACACCCCACACGCATGGCCCCAGGCGCCCTGGATGCCTGCCCTCTCAGCGCCTGTCCTAGAAGGTGTCGGCAGCCAGGCCGGGCTCCAGCGTCCCGTGTCTTGGCTGAGCTGGTTGTCAGGCGTGAAGGGGTGTTTGGTGCCTGCCTTGGGGTGACCAGCCCCCGGGCTGAGCAGATATCAGGGATTAAAGGGCTAAAGGCAAAGGAAGCCACGAATCTCCTCAGTGCAAGCTGGAAACAGCCTCACCTGGGACCCGTACCGGTGTCCTCTGTGCACTTGGCTTTGTGGGGACGGTGCTGCTTCTGTGAGCTTCGCGGTGCGCTGTTTTACATGCCATTAATACTCCCCTACCAGATGCTCCGTCAGCGGAGGTAAGTCGAGCTTTAATTAATGTTTTTGTTTTCTTGCTATTTGTCTTATTCCATTAATTTACATAGCACTCAGCACTCTGAATTTTGAACAGATTTCTTTAACTGCTCATTCTTTTTTTGCTTCTATACTTCCTCAGTCCTAGACGTCGTGGTGTGTTTTTGGCACGGGAAATATTTATGTCTGTTCTGTTTCCCGTAATTAATGGATTTCAAATATGCCTTTTCTTGATCCTTTTCCTAAGGAAGAGAGAATCGGTGTATAAGCAGGTGGGGCCCGGAGGGGGCGCTTGAAAAGTCTGTAATTACTTAAGGACTGTGTAGTCCGAGGAACAGGGCTCCCTCTCGCCGACGCTACGTTCTGTCTCTGGCAGTGATTAGAACACCCACTCACCGCCGATCACCACCCTCTGAAAACCCATCTCTGCAAAACCGGCCCATCGCTTAGCCTCTGGTCAGTGCTCGCCAGGACCCCAGACCCTCCCCGCCCAGCCCGGAAGAGCGAGTGGGCGGCGAGCCGGTGAAACCTTCTCAAAGCAGCAGCGACTCCTGCAGCCCGGCAGGGAGTGCTGGAGATGCAAAACTGGGGAGCCTTTGCCCGGCCCAGCCAGCGCCGGCGCCCACCTCTGTGTGCCCGGCTCCCCGTCCTGCGCCTGCGGCATCGCCTACCGCTCAGATTAACAGCTGAAGAAGAGCTGCAGGAGCAGACCAGAGCAGCCCTCAGCCCGCACAGCCCGAGTCCGGGGCTTGGCAGTTAATCTCAGGCCTCGAGTTGCCTTTGACGGGAGCCGTGCGCCAGGGCCAGTGCGCCGGGGAGCTGGGCACCCGCCAGCCTCGCGTGCCCACGCCGTGAGCTCGAGGCTTCTGGGCTGAAACGCCGCCTCAAGCTAAGCGCCTCCGACCGACCGCAGGAGAGGACTTGAGCTGAATAGCCCGACTTTATCGCGTGTGCGTGACTGTATTCTGGCTCCCCAGAGTGAGGCCTTATTAAGCCGCCCTACACCCCAGCCCCATGCGGAGCTGGGGGCGCCTCGCGTATCTGCTGGCCGATGACTGGTGAGAAGGACCCGCTGGGGTTTGGCCAGACGAGCGTGCGGGCCTCTGCCATCAGGTGACCCGGGCTGGCCGGCTGGCGCCATCGTGGGCTGGCAGCGAGGGGGCCCTTGGGGCTCCGCTGGCAGGAGGGTTAAGCGGCCTCGAACACATGCAGCGCTGTGGTCGACCTGGTGCCCCGGACGCCCACGCTCTGGGCGAGACGCCCCTGCCGGCTTCTGACCTCGGCTGGAGGGGGGCGGGCCCCCCATCTTTATTTCCCTGCCTCTGATCTTCCTCTAGAGTCACCTGCCAGGAGAACCCCGGGAAGTCAGCCGGCCCCTCCTTGGTGCGGGCCTCGCCGTGGGGGCGGGAGAGCCGTGGCCTCGCTGCTTCCCGCGTGAAGGCTGTCTCGGCTCGTGGACGAGCTCTGCGGAGGGCCTGGCCAGGCGGGTCCGGGCTGCGGGGCGTCCTTCTGCCGGTCCTTCCCGACACTGCCGAGGGCGCGTCCGCAGGAGGTGCCCCGCAGCCCTCTCTGGGGCTCTGCTGCTGGAGCCGTGGCCCAGGACGCGCCCCGGGGGCCGGACGAGCGACAGCGGGAAGGCGTGCAGCAGGACGCACGCGCTGGCCGTGCCGCCGGGGGGCTGCCGCGGTGGCCCAGAGCACCCAGGTGTGCTGCAGGTGCGCACAGGCGCGTGCTCACACCTGCCGCGTGGCCGTGGCCGTGAGCGCTGCCTTCGCTGCCGCCACTCGTGCCAGCTCGGGAGCCCCTGCGCTCTCGCTGCCCGCTGTTTGCTGTCAGCCAGCTGCCGGCGAGACCTCTCGCCCCTCTGGGGTCCAGCCCACCTCTGCGACGAGGGAGGCTGAACAGATGGCCCACCAGTCCTTCTCACGTCTAACGCGTGCAGCCCTAGCTGCGCACATGCCTCGGGAGGCTCTGCCAAGAGGGCTGCAGCAAAGCTGAGATTTTATTCGACTGACACCGAATTTCACATGCGTCCGGTGTCCTACCACATGCCGGTTCTGCCCGCGCTGGCAGGATTCAGAAGGGAGGAGGGAGGGCCGGGCCGTGTCCGTGCAGCAAGAGGCGTGTGACGTTAGACGCCTCTGGGACGGCGAGCCTGGGGAAGCAGCGTGCGCCGTGCGCTCAGCCGAGCTTGGCTTCGGAAGCTGAATGCACTCGCGTCTCTGGTTCGCTTGGCCAGCGGGAGCAGTTACCTCTCTGCGAACGTGCATCCTCTCCAAGCAAACCGTTCTGCTGGTTGGCTCCCACGGCGGCGCTGAGCTGCAGCTGCGTCTGGGTAGCAGGGCACAGGGCACAGGAGGCCGCAGGGGGTCGAGAGCGGCGCACTCGGGGCGCGACGTGCACAAGGAGCAGAGCCGCCGCCTTCCCGGAGTGTGCGTGCGTCTGAGACAGGGAGAACCGCAGCCCGGGCACACGCCTGCAGCCGGCGCCCGGCGGACTCGCGGGGCTTGGGGCCGCTCCTGGTCGGGGGTCTCCTCAGAGAGGCAGAAGCATCTGTCTCCGGTCAGAGGACGCCGGCACAGTCAGGGCCCTGGCGGCTGACACTGGAGCAGACCGCGGGGGCACAGCCCCCCCACTGCGCCACAGCAGTCCCGCAAGGCTCAGCCCCGAACACCCCTTCCTCCCAGGCCCTCGCCCGCCAGGAGGGCAGAGCAGGGAAGAGCCAGCTTCAGCGCACAGCCGGCGACCCGAGTCGCTCTCAGGGCACTGGTGCTTCCCCAGAGCAGGAGACCCAGACAGCCCTGGAGGCAGACAGAGCAAGGCCACTAGCACCTCTGTCCTTGCAAGAGCAACAAGGATTCAATTAAGATCCAAGAGAACCGGGTGAGCGTCTGTCTCCTCGCAGGCGGGCGAGGCACCGTCCCGGAGCAACCTCTCGCGCTGCGCGTCTCTCTCTGAGCCGCCTGCCCGCGCGTGTCCGAGCACGACTGTGCGGAGGGCGGGAGCCGTCGCTGGGCGCTGTCCTCGCGTGGCCGTGGAGCGGAGCCGAGCGCGCCCCGGGCTCAGCGCAGACGAGGACGCCGCGTGCCTGACGCTGGGGTCCAGGGGAGGGGCGGGAGAAGCGTGACCAGAAAATCACAGACAGCACGTGGAAAACCCCTTCTGAATAGCAATCAAGGCACTGAAGTGTATTTCACGGTGGGACGACATTAGTCAACAGTGAAGCCGTCGAGGGCGCGGGGGTCGGCGCCGCCCTCGCAGCCTCCGGGGTGGACAGCGGCCGCGGCCGGCCGACCTGCAGTTACTGGGGAGGTTCAACTGAAGACGTTTCCTGCAGCAAAGTCACGAATGGCTTCGTTAGAGCTGCTCCTCCGAGGGGACGTCTCACCTGTAAATAACGCTCCCGCCTGACAGTGAGGGACGCAAAGGGCCCGGAGCACCGAGCAGGGGGCTCTGTGAGGGGACAGGTGGGCAGAGCAGCCGTGCGGACGTGGCAGGCCGGGCACTTTCGCCACGACCGCCCTGCATGCCTCCCTAGCTCGGGTGGGCCGAGGGCGGCTGACCCCGGCCGTGCCCGCCGCGCTCCCCACGCCCCGGTGCCGTTCCGCGGTCTCCGTCTGACGTGGACAGGGCACGTGCGTTTTCTGCACCCGGGTGCCTGAGGCGTGGGGCCGGCCTGCTGTCTGCTCTTAGCGCAGCGCCTGGACGCAGTGGCCGTCGCGCTGACCAGCGTCACTGCGCACGCTCGGTCCCCATCGGATCCCCGCGCTCGGGCCCTCGGCGGGTTCCCAGGCAGCGCTGGAGCCTCCTTTAGCTGGGCCAGGACGACCAAGACGAAATGACGAATGCTGCGTGCCCCGCGGCATCCGTGTGCGTCCCCCGGGAGGCAGCATCCGTGCGCTGCCTGCCCCTGGCCCCCAGCCTCGGCCCTTCCTCCTCCCTCCCCACGCGCCGCGTCTTCACCCCAGCACCGTCCAGCTCGCTCTGCACCCGACCCGTTACGTCCCGGCAGACCAGGCCCAGCTGGAGCTGCCGCCGTGTGCCCCGCGCGCCCCCTGAGAAGAGCGGCCCGCACCCCGTCTCAGTGTCCCCCTGCCTTCTCACCCCCCGCGGTGGTAGCCATTATCTCTGCCTCGACCTGCTCGAAGCGGCCGGGCCGCCCTCCCTCCTGCGCCCTTCTCAGTCTAATCATATCTGCGCTTAGAATACAGTTGTAGAGTTAATGAAATCGTCTTTAAACACTCCTCCAACGCCAACTGTTCACCTCCCTCTGAGTCGAAATGAGTAAAGTTTTAATTTATTTGTTTAGAACTCACCAGACTCCTGCATCTGCGTAGTCAAAGCAGGGCTCACTGGCGCGGCCTCGCTAGTGCGCCGCTTCTCGCCGAGGCAGTGGAAGCCTCGCAGCGTTTTGCCCAGAGGCCAAGTCCGGCCCCCACGGGGATCGTGACACTCCAAGGACGCAACAGAGCCAAAGGAAATCCCCATCTCTGAGCAAAAGAACAAACCCTAAGAAGCGCAGCAGTGCTTGTTGGGTCAGCGGCTCTGGCCGGGGTGGACGTGGGACTCTACTGAATGGCACCAAGGAGTGGCGAACTCCCGGCGAGACACAGAGACAGACGGCTCACGGCGGTCGACGAGGCTCCCAGCGTGGTGGAGGTGCACCCCCTCCTGTTTTTTCTCTTGAGCGGAGCGCCTGGACACTCTATCCCCAGTGGTGTGAAACTTGATCAAAAACCTGGATTTAATGTAATATTTGTCCAGTAGAAATGCCGCCTCAGTGGCAGTGGCTGCTGAGATGATGGGGCTCCCCTTCCGACCCTCCCCTTGCCATGTCACCTGCACTGCAGGGGGGCCGGGGGGAGTTGGTTGACACCCCAGCTCGTGGCTGCGGGGGCTTCGTTTCATCTAACTTGGCCCCCAGAAGGCACATAAATTTAAACGTAAGTAAGCATTTGTTCTGTTCGGCAGTTGGAAATCACTTTTTTTTAAGATTCATTTATTTATGCACACAAGCACTGGGGTACAGGCCAGCGGTGCGGGGTGAGGGGATCCACCAGAGACAGCGGGGAGCAGAACAGGCGGATGCACTGAAGCACACTGCTGGGGATCAGCGGGAGGCAGGAGAGTCTGCTGCACCCTGGGGGTCCCTCCCCGGCCGGGGATCGGACTCGCGCTGCGGTGGCTGCGGATGCTCCACAGGGCGGCGCTGAGCCCCGGCGCCACCGGGAGGGCCCAGAAATCACTTCTAACCAGAAAGTCTGGAACCGTGTGAGATCGGCGGCTTTGCTGCATCTCACTGCATTCAGGGTATCAGATCTCTGCTGTGCAGCTGGGATTTATGTGATCGCGCCTCAGTGGGAGGGAGGGCCAAGCAGTGCGACGCAGACATCGAGGCGGGGTGCCGGCGCACAGGCACGCGCACAGAGCCGCCTGTGCTGGCCCGCACCTCCACGCGGGCGTTCCGGCTCGGAGCCGCGGCCTCTCAGCCCTGAGGCCCACCCCCGGGACAGGACGGGCGTCCTCGCCACGTGCCCAGGCTCGGCCGTCACTGCGTCCCCTGCGCCGCGCTGCTGCTGGCACAGGCTTCAGCTCTCACCAGCCCCTGGCTCTGCGGAGCGTGTTCCGGCAGGCCCCGTCAGTAGGAGTGAAGGAGCCCGGCGACGAACACCCTCAACAGCGCGGAGCCCGGCGAGTCTCCGGGCCGGAGCCCCGCGGCCTCAGACGTCAGAGCAGACCGTCCCCAGGCGCGCTGGCGGCCACCGACGTCCCTGCTTAGCTTCGGCCGAGCCCTCCGGAGAACTCGCTGGGGCCAGGTCTGCCCGGAGCCGCACCCCGGGCCCGCAGGTTGAGCACCCCAGGGGCGCCGCGGGCGTCTTCCAGCCCCCCGCGGGCGCCGTCACGCCCGATGGCAGACGCCCGAGCTCCGATGCAGAGGGACCAGCCCTGACCGGCCGCTTCCTGGCTGCGGGCTTCCGTGGGGGAGAAGCCTGCGGGGGCTGCTGCGCGCACTAGCCGCCTCCGGCTCACGCTTTGGGCCGGCGGGGGCTGCCCCTCCGTGAGCCGTGGCCCGGGCGGGGTCCCGCGGCGGGATAGGGGCTGCAGCCGGCGGGCGGGGCGGCGGCTGGCGCGTGTAACCTGGTCCACGGACGGACCCACAGGGCCCACTGGGGTCTCGGCGCTCGGCCCCGGCTTGCGCTGCTGGCCCCTGCGCCGGCCTCGGCCCGGCCCCTCGCGCCGCCTCCTCGCCCAGCGCCACGCTCGCTGCTCCAGGCTGCGCCGGTCTCAGCCTCGGGCTCGCGTGTCCTCCGCCGTGGGGCCGCCGCCTCCCCGAGACAGCAGCTGGGCTGGGCAGACAGTCCGCGAGTGGGGTCCAGGAGGCGAGGCCGTCCCCACGCCGCGCGGCTGTGCGTGAGTTGCCTCACGCGGGTTTCAGGCTCCGGAGTCTGGGTGGCCCGTGGGCGGCGTTGACCCGCTGAAGCTGCAGTCCGCGACCCGGGCGCCCAGCCAACGCCGCGACTGGCTGCGGGTCTCCAGAGGGGCTGGCGCGTCCGTGGCAGCAGGCAGGGCCGGCGGGCCCGTCTCTGGTGCACGCAGCTCCCTCCTGGGGGGCGTCCCAGGCTCCTCCCGTGCAGGGACCTGGCTGGGCGCGGGGGCGTGGCGGCTGTCTCTGCACCCCCTTCGCCTCGTCGCGGGCGTCTCCAGGGGAGAGCGAGGCTCCGTCTGCCGGAGGGACACGTGTGGGCGCGCTGGCAGCGAGAGCCGCCGCCGCCACCACTGCTTCCCGCGTGTCTCGCGGCCGAGCTCGCCGCCCGCACACGGAGGGTGCCCGAGGCCTCTCTGTGCCCGCCCCCGTCCTGGTGCGCGTCCGCAGGCTGCGGGGACTGCCGGAAAGAAGCCCCTCACCCTCCGCAGCCACCTGCCCGCGCCGGGCTGCTGCTCCTCCCAGCCTCGCCGAGCCCCGCGGCCCGAGACGCTCCTCCCCTCCGGTCAGGGCCGGGCTGCCCGAGCCCCACCCCGGCCCTCCCGCCGCATCTTAGCTCAGGCTGCCATCTCCGCAGCCCCCGTGGGTTTGCGCCGGCTCTGCTCCCTGGCACCTCGACTCTTCCTCAGAGCGACTAGCGGGCGCCGGGAGGGAGAGGAAACGCGTCCTCAACGCCGTGGCCTTCCTCTGCGCCTGACCTGTGGGTCCCTAGCAACGAAGCCTGGAGTGCAGGCAGCCTCTCTGGAGCTGGGGGTGTGCTCGGCCCTCTCAGGGCGGCCGCCCACATGCGGGGCAGCGCCTGTCTGTGGTTTCCGGGGCTGCGAGATGGGGCGCGGCGTCCAGAGACGCGGTCGGGCTTGGCGGGGGCTCCTGAGGTGCACCGTGGTGCCCCCGCGTCCCCGCCTGGCTGGGGCCAGGGAGCTGCGCGATGGCCGTGGGCTCGCGGGCGCAGGCATCTTCTCGCAGATTTCTCGGCTTCTCGAGTCTAACTCGAACACATGTGCACCGCTCAGCTCCCTCCGCGCTCACGTGTCGGCGGCGCGTCCGTATTGGGGACATACACAGGTAAGAGGGAGAGCAGCCGCCTGGGCACACGCGCTGAATGTGTGGAAACATCCGTTGCGCGGGCCCACGGCGGGCATCGCTCTGACGTGGACACGGACGTCTGGGAGTAGGTACGTGACCGGGGGCTGCAGCGGGGTCTGGAGACGAAGCCCAGTAACCCCGGTGTGCGTGGCGCACCTGCAGGCAGAGCGACCTGCTCCCAGACGCTTCCCCCCACCCGAGCCACGTGGACACGGTCGGTCCCTTTGCGGATGAGCAAATCGAGGCTTCGGGAGAACCTGGCCACGGCACGGCCACGCTCGCTGGCACGGCTGGTAGGCGCGTGGGTCCGAGGCGCCGAAAGATAAGGCGTTGGTGATTGATTTTAAGTCCAGTGACAACTAATGTCCGGTGGGTCTCAGTCTTCTGGGGGGTCTCTGATAAAGAAAAGTAGGTCAGAGGAAGCTCCCTGAAGAACACCTGCCCAAAGCAGTCTTCTCACCAGCGTGCCTCAGCAAGGAAGGCGAAGGGCTGATGGGCTTTGGAGCTCACTCACCTGCCCCTAGACTGAGCTTGGAGCCGCTCTGCCCCCTGGCTGGAGGGATCTGGCGAAATGAAACCGCTGTCGCCCGCGCCCCTGAAGCCGTCACACGCGTTGTTCCCCTGACGCCCAGTGGGCTCTGAACAAGTCCACTTGTATTTATCTACAGCCATACATTCCAGTAAGCATTGCGCCCGGCAAGAATTGCATTATTTTTATAGAAATCGGTGTTTGCAGACAGTCTCATTATTTGTGTATTTCGACGTAGAGCTGCAGACCGGGCTGGTCTCGGAGCAGAGGGCGTGTAAATCAGCTGCCTGAGAGCTACCGGCGCGTGTTCAAGATAAACTCTCACAAGCAGCAGATTACTTGGGAGCATGATGCATCACTCCGCTACACGGCGAGCCGCGCTCGCGGTCTTCATCAGAGAGCTCCGTCCTAGCGGCGGGATGCCGAGCGAGGTCCTGAGGGTTTGTGTCCTGACGGCTGGAGCTCTGCGGTCAGCACCTGCGGCTGTTCATGCCCAGGCCCCTCAGCGCTCACTCCTGGGGGGCGTGCTGCTCCAAGTGCACGGCTGGCGAGGGCTGTCTGCCAGGGGTGTCCGCCTGGCCAGAGATGACTGGATGGAGCTTGCAAAGGTCAAAGGTTTTTAATTTTATTTATGCACACAAGAGCTGGGGTGTAGCCCAGAGGAGATCCACTGAAACCCACTGCTGAGGGAGCAGCGGGAGGCCGGGGAGGGCTGCGCGCTGAGGCCAGCTCCCTGGCCAAGATCGACCCGCGTTGCAGTGGCTGGGACGGCTTGGTGGTGCAGAGACTCAGCCCGTGCCAGCAGGGAGGCCCTGGAAGCGGGAGAGCGGCAGAGCAGGTGCGTGTGTTTCTGTGCCGATGACTGATGCCTCCGTCCCGTTCCTGCGCAGAAGCAGCACGCGCTGTGTAAGGCTGCCGTGGTCGCGCTGCCGTGGAGACCCCGAGACCCGACGCCGGGCCGTGCGCGGCCTGAGCAGTGCCGTCCCGTGTTGGCGCGGCCACTGCGGCCAGGCGGCCGGCCCCTCCCCAGCGCAGAGCCGGGCCGGTGGGCCCGGGGAGGGCTGAGCCTGCCTCGTGGCGCCTTCCGGGGGCACAGCAGCTCTCAGAGCCGCCAGCGATGGCCGTGCTCCGCGCCAGCGCGCTGAGGGGCATCGTCCGGGCGCAGGGCAGGTCCGGGCGGAGCCTGCACTTCCCTCGGAGATTCCAGAACGGATCGGCAGTGCCGATCCAGAGGGGCTGGAAGAGGTTTAATCGGAGACTTACTGAGGTCGAGAGTTAGCAGAGAGAAGAGCGGCCCCCACCTCCCCTGGAAGGTGTGCGAGGCCACCCCCGACGCAGGGGCTGCGCCCGGCCAGGGCCTGCACGGCGCCCGCTCTGCCCGAGGGACAAAGGCGCTGGCGCGGGGCTCCCGCGGGACCCAGCGCGAACCGGGTCGGTCCTGAGCCTGAGCCGGCGCTGTCTCAGCGTAGCTGCCCAGCAGCCCCGGCCAGAGGGTGACCGCCCGCGCGTCCGCCGGCCCCCGCCGGCCCAGCCACGAGGGCCTGTCCACCTCTGCCCTGGGGCCGTGGGGCTGGCCGGAGAGGCCCCGCGGCTCCCCTCCCAGGAGCTGAGGCGGTGACGTGGCCCCTGTGAAAAGTTTCCGAACGCGAAGCACGCTCGCCACACAGCAGAGGCCAGAGCCGACGCCAGAGCCGCGAGCGTGCTGGCGCTGCTGGGGGTCTGCACAGCACCGAAGGCCCACAGCGCCCTTCGAGCCCCGCTCGCTCCACACCCGGGAGAGCAGGGAAGCAGCGCCGGCCCATCCGCGTCCTCGCACAGCCGGTCGGCCACGGCGCAGCCCGGGGTGCGTGCCGCGAGTGAGCTGGCCTCGTGTCGGCAGGTCAGAGGTGGCGGCTGTGTCCTCAGGCCCCACCGTGCGTGCAGTGGATGACGGGGCTGGGCCGGTGGGGACGCCCGGGCTCCCCTGCCATGCCCGGGACCCTGCCTTCCCCACGGCTCATGGAGGAGGCGCAGCAGCTCGAGCCGGTGGCTGCTCTGCTGGGCGTCCGGCGTCTGGAGGGAGCCGTGACGTGCGGGTGCGCGCACTGGGCTGCAGGCGCCCTGGGGGTGGCTGTCCCCCGCCCTCCCTCCCGACACGCCTTCCTTGTGCCCCGGGCTCGGCGCACGCTGGGCGGGCCCTTTGCTCCGCGGCCCTGCACGTGCAGGAAGGGCAGCGCAGGCGCCCAGCGCCCTGGCCCCGGCCCCGCCGGCCCTCAGGCAGCCCCACCCCGCTCAGCCCCCGCTCACAGGCACCAGCCCGCGCCCAGAGGGGGTGGGGAGAGCGCGGCCGGCGGGGCGCGGGCTGGGGCGCAGGCCTCTCACTGCACAGCCTCTGTGCCCCGCAGTCGGGACCGAAGGCCTGGGACGCGCTCAAGCTCTCGGCGGAGACGCACAGGCTGGCCCCAGGGGCCCAAGCCCAGGCCGGCCGAGCAGGGCGCCGGGGCTCGTCCAGCTCCCTGGCGCAGCTGCGGACTCCCCAGCCGGGGATCGCCCCTGGGGCGTTGCGTCAGCATCAGCCGCTGTTGCACTAGTGTGTTTTCGCCAGCGCTCAGCGGGGCCGACGCCCGAGGGGCCCGATGGAGCAGCCGCGGGTGGTGGTCCCCCGAGGCGCCGCCTGTCCCGGGCGCAAGCCTCCGAGCTCCCTGCTCCTCCGCGCTGCAGAGGGGGCTTATTCGGTTCTCCCCAGCTCTCTTATTCTCTCTTTTAAAGATTTATTTTATGTATGCTACAAGAGCTGGGGCACAGCCAGAGGCGAGGGGTGAGAGGACCCCCCAGAGACAGAGCGGGGAGCAGCACAGGCGGATCCCCTGAAGCACGCCGCTGAGGGGGCAGCGGAGGCAGGAGGGGTCTGCGGCGTCTCCCTGGCCGGGAGGGAGCTCGCGTTGCAGCGGCTGCGGCTGCTTCACAGTGCGGCGCTCAGCCCCGCGCCCGGCCCCGTACCGTGTTCCTTGGCCCTGGAAACGCGCGGGGCTGCTCTCTGGCACTGCAGGCTCCGCAGCGCAGCACAGTCACTCACGGCCCCATCCCGTGACGCCGCGGCGCCCCGGCAGCGGCAGCAGGTCAGCGCCCCGCACAGCCTGAGGGGGACGACGCTGTCCTCCCGGGACGCCGCCTCCGGCCCGCTGAGACGCGGACTCGGACGGCTCCCACGGCCGCGGCACCGCAGCCAAGGGCCGAGGGGCCGACCGCTCTGGCCGAGGGGCTGCTGTGCTGGGCTTGGGCGATCCACGTTCGCCCGGGTGGAGCACGGGGTAACACGCTCCTCTGGTTTCTCGAGCGGGGCCGTCCCAGATAAGCTGCGGCAGTGACGCTGGTGGCCCCTCGTCTCGCAGCGGCGGGGCGGGCGCGGGGCGGGGGCGCGTGTTCAGGCGGGGTCTGTGAAAGGCCTTGCGTGCGCCGAGCTCGAGCCGAGACCACGGCCCTGGCTCTCCGAGGCGTGGTTCGCCGGGACTCCAGAGTGCGCCCGAGACGGCACCGCACCCCTCCCCCTCCCGCGGGGGAGGCCCAGCCCTCAGAGACCGCCACCCCGCCCGTCGCCTCCCGGACGGGCCAGAGGAGACACACACAGCCGCTCTGCTCCCACAGCCCAGGCCAGTGCGGCTGCGGCTCCTGTCGGGCGCAGGCCGAGCAGCAGGGAGCGGAGCCCGGTGGCAGGAGGAAGGCGGCCAGCGCCCCGTGCCCGCGCACGCGGCTCCAGGCCTCACGGAGAGCCCCTCTGCTTGCGGCGTCGGCCTGCGGGCGGGAGTCGTGCGTGTTCTGCCTCCCGGGCGCGAGGGCGTGGGGGCGTGTCCGGCCCGGATCTGACCTTGGTGTCAGGTCCAACCCGCGCACGGGGCGAGCTCACTGCGGCGAGGAGGGGCCTGAGCCGGCCCTGCCCTCACGGCTGGCCGCAGACTCCTGGCAGCGAGCAGACTGCCCGCGCAGGTCCAGCGGCGCCTCGAGCTCTGTCGGGGCAGCCGCACTGCCACGGCCGCGGACTCTGGCCGGCCCTCGAGGAGGGGGGAGCGGGAGAGCCCCCCCAGGGACCGCCAGCGGAGGGCAGAGCTGCTGCGCCTGCGGGTCGGCCGAGGACGCGGCTGGAAACTCGGAGCCCGCAGGCCCGCCGGGGGCACCGAGCAGAGGGCCCTCGCGCGGCGACAGTGGGCGAGTGTCCGACGGCTGCAGGCCGAGGAGCTGGGGCGCTGGGCGGGAGGCGGCAGGGTGGCAGCAGCGGGCTAGGGCAGGTCCGTGCCGTGAGGGGCTTCGCCCGAGCTCCGGCTGTGGAGGGACTGGGCGCCGAGATGGGCAGGCGGGCCTCTGGGGCCAGGGGCCGCCGACCCCAGCTCGGCCGTCCTGGCTCAGAGGTGCCCTGCATGTCCCTGGGGAGACGCGGCAGCTGGACTCCGGGCCGGTGTCGAGGCGCAGATCGGGAGACGTGGGGAAGGTCACACGCTGCTCTAGTGAGTCCCACGGAACGTTCTGAGGTCTGATTCAGGTGGCCTGGAGCTGATGGGACTTGCCTGTGGGGACATGTGTCTTGGAACTGTGTCGGCAGTGAGTTGTGGGGATCTGAACGGCCCGTGACAAGCTTCCCGAGTCCCCAGAAAGACAGGCCTTGTGGGACCGGCTTTGGGTCACTTGAAAACTTGTTTTTCTACATCGCTGCTCTGGCTCGGCGGTGCAAACTCAGTGCTTTTGCCTCGTAAATCAAACAAGGACACAATTGTTAGACAGTCTACATCATATTAATTAAGCTCTGAAACCAGCAAGCATCACACGCCATTTATAGCAGGGTATTGCATAAGTTGCTAATCAATGAGAAAAGCAACTAATTAACAAGCCACCAGTCAGCGTTTTGAGCAGAAGTTGGTGAATTTCAGCTTAATTAAACTTTGCAGGTGTCAGTGATAATATGAAAAGAATCTTTAATCTGCTTGTGTCTAAATTCCCCAGATCATTTTCACATCTGTACAGGTTTAAAGACCCTATCTATTTTGAGGCAGATTAAGGGATTTCAGTGTCTTTAAAAAACTTTGCATTTTTAAGATCCCCATTCTTAACTAAATCATTGAGACTTCTCTTGGATCAAGGCAACAGAATGAAGTTCGTGAACTATTACGCCACAAAAATACCAAACCTGAGTGCTAAATCCTCCTCTACAAAAGGAATAACCCCACTGAAGGAATAGTGCATTTTAAAACACCCTGACGGCAGCAACATGTGCATACCAGACAACTCACTGAAATACGAAGTCGAGTAATGTGTGGTAAATAGCCGGGCTGCATGATCAACGCTGGGCTGTACTTAAAATCCAGGAATGTTTACCTCTGGCCAGTGCCGGCTGCAAACCGGCCGTCTGCAGGGTGTGCCCGGAGCCATGGCCCAGGAGAGCCGCTCTGCCTTGTCTCGGTCCTGAGATACCGCAGCCGCTGAGGCTAACACGGCACAGGATTTCGGACAGGAAGCGAGGCTTCGAGTCAACCTGTTCCTTCAGGATGCTAAAGCCCACAGATGCTCTTACATTCACGTTATTTGGCAAAACTAGGAAGCCAGAGCCCTGGGGTGCCGCCTCGCTTTCTGGGCCTTGCGCCTGTCGCTGGCCGAGGGACAGTCTCCACCCAGCCCCGCGGGTCCGCTCCCAGGCTCTGCTGAGACGACGTCATTTCCAGGAGGTGCTCAGCAGACAGCACGCATGCAGACGCAGTCGAAAACCGACCTGGGGTCCTCCCTGGTGTCGCAAGGGGCTGAGCGCCGCGCTGTGGGGCTTCTGCAGCCGTTGCAGCGCGGGTTCGATCCCCGCCGGGGAGGGACCCCCAGGGCGCAGCGGACCTCTCCTGCCTCCCGCTGCTCCCTCAGTGTGTGTTTCAGTGGATCCGCCTGTTCTGCTCCCGCTCTCTCTGGTGACTCCTCTCACCCCCCACCTCTGGGCTGCACCCAGCTCTGTGTGCGTATATAAATATCTGTTTAAAAGCCCTTCCCTGGGAGGGCATGAGGTTTCCAGGAGCTGGGTAGCGGCTCGCTGAAGACAAGGGCAGACCCTCCTGCGTGCAGGGCTGCAGGCACGCATGTCCATGCACGTCCGTGCCTACACGTGCGTCTTTATTCTGTGTTTGTTTTGTGTCTGCAGCCACGCGTGCTTCTTCCTTCCTCCGTGTCATCCTGGAACAGGCTCTGAGCGGTGTTTGTGACGCCCTCGCGCCGAGGAAGCTAAGCAGAAGTGGAGCGGCGGCTGGGGTGGGCGGGGTGGGCAGGGCCGCCCTGGCCAGTGCTCCCCCCCCCGGGGACATCAGCACCGCAGTGCACGCCGCGCGGAGCAGCCGTGACAGGGCGCGCGCCGCTGGCCCCGGGAGGGGAGGGAGCGGCCGCAGCGGGAGGGGCACAGGCAGGCGTGTGCTGGACACAAGGACTGCCCTCCTGGCCACGTGTCAGAGGAGGGTGGGGCGGCCGGGGCCCTCCTACCGCCGGTTGGCCTGTGTGTCCAGGCGTCCAGGCACGGCCAGCCAGCCCCCTGCATCAGGCTCCTGAGGCTCTGGACCAGCACTGCCCCTCGCCAGGTGTGATGGTGGCCGGCTCATAGCCGCGGACCTGCCGTCTGCACAGGGCCGGGCGGGGGCCTGGCCCGGTGGTCACGCGGTCACTGACCTGGCCCTGAGCCCCTGTGGAGGTGGGGGCCAGCAGGCGCCCCAACCGCCGGCATGAAGGGGAGGGAGAGGGCACAGGCGCCCCCGGGGTGGAGCACGGCCCTCCGTGAGCCGCTGCGGGGACACCCTGTCTTGCACGGCCTCTCCAGAAAGGCCCCGGTGCCGGGAAACCATTCAGATTGTTCCCGAAGTCTTTGGAGGCTTCTGCATTTAAGTAATGAAAAATGTATTAGTTTTTCTCCGCCAACGTATTAGCCTCCACTCTGTAGTTAAATGAAAAATGGATCAGCTCCGATGTATAAAGTATATTAACATTCACGCACAGCGTTTTCCTTAGACGTTATTCCACTTAAACTAGTCTGTTTTGCAAACACGGCTTAAAGTCTCAATGCTGGAGAATTACACTTTTTAGGAAATTCTCTGAAGTAGCAAAAAATATTTGTGTCTGTGGCGGTGCTTGTTTGCTCCGCGCACAGGCCTCCTGCCCTCGCTAGAGGCGCCCCCAGCCCGGGCCGCGGCTCTGGGCAGAGCGGAGGCCCCGCAGCTGGCCGCCCGCAGCTGGTCGCCCTTGCTCGGGGCTGCAGGCGAGAGCGTCTCAGTGAACGGCGGGTCTCTGGGCCTCGGGCCCGTCAGCGCCGGAGTGCTGGCCCGTCGATGAAGAGGAGTTTCCCCCCACGGGCGCCGTGATGTGTGCTGCCCGGTGGGACTGGCCACACCCGCGGCGGCGGGCACAGAGCAGCCAGTGCAGCCCAGACCTGGGCCTCTGTCCCCGCAGGGCCCCTGGCTATCTCGCCAACCTCCCCTCGGCCCCGGCCGGTCTGCCGACACTTCAGGCCCGTCCCCACCTCCCGCCTCCGTCTGGCCCTGCTGGTCTCTGCTCCCAGCCAGCGTGGGGCTGCCCCGTCTCTGCCCTTCCCTGCACGGTCTGCACGGCCCACCCCATCAGTCCTCAGCCCCAGGGACCCCTGTCCTGGGCCAGCACGCTGCTTTTGGTTTATTTTTAAACTTTACTGCTTTTTTATTTACTTTTTAAAGACTTATTTATGTGCAAGAACTGGGGTGCAGGCCAGAGGGGCAGGGGGTGAGAGGACTCCCCAGACGCAGAACAGGTGGATCCATTGAAACACACTTCTGGGGGAGCAGCGGGAGGCAGGAGGGTCTGCTGCGCCCTGGGGGTCTGTCCTGGCCGGGGATCGGACTCGCGCTGCTGTGCCAGACACTTCACAGCGCAGCGTCCAACCCGCTCGCCCCAGGGTGGCCCCTCTGGACCGTCTTTAAGCCTGCGTGGGGCACGCCCTGCCTGTGGGCACACGGTGCATCGAGTTTCTCCCTCCTGTGAGAGTATAACCTCCCGAGGGCAGTGGGCCTTGCCTGTGTTGAGAGGAGCTGAGATCCGCCTCGGGGACCCCACACCCCGCAGTGGGACGCCCCGTGAGTCTGAGGGGGCAGCACTCACTGGTGAGGCCGTGCGTGACGCGGACAGGGAGCTTGCTGGGGACCGGACGCTGCCCCTGAGCTCGGGACCGGACGAGCACGCCACGCCCCAAGGCCTGGCCAGCGAGGGCCAGCAGCCCGGGCGGGGGCCCCGGGCGGGCTGAGCCCGTGTCTGGGAGGCGCGGGGCCCACTAAGCCCACCTGGACGAGTCGGTCTGTGCGGGTGTGGGTGAGCCGTGAGGCCCGCAGGAGCGGGGCTGCGTCGCGGGCGTGCGGCCTTGCACACATAGAGCCAAGTCGCTGGCCGCCTCGCCGAGCCACCGGCTGTTTGGACTCTTGAAAAGGAAACAGCAGCTTAAGGAAAGACCAAGCTCTTTCCTCCTGTCCCCTCGCTGCAGCGAGTGCGTCAGAAAGACTCATAAGACACTTGGTTTTTAAAGAAATTAGTTAATTGAATTCAGTTGAGTTCAATGAACCAAAAATACCCACAGTGAAAAGCGTCAGCATCCGCATGTAAGACAAACTCTGCCTCTGTCTGACTCCAAGGGACGCACCAGGGCTAGCGCATCGCAAGCGAGGAGGGCGTGGTCTGACACCGCGTCCCCTCCCGCGCCCAGCCCCGGCTCACGGCGTGCGGAAGCTCACCCCGGCCGGTCACCCGGCCGCGAGGGCCTGAGGTCCGCAGACGCGGGCGCACGCCACACGGAGGCCCGGTGCCCTGTCCGTGACTGAGAGCCCCGCGGGCCCGTCGCCACGTGCGAGTCGCTGGCGTCCAGAGCGAGTGTCCGGGCACAGCCCAGCTTGGGCGCTGCCTCCCGCGTGCGGCCAGCGCATCCATTTAACGACGGGCAGTGTCAGGCGTCTCCTCCCGTGTTCCCCGCGCTCCGCCTGTGTCGCCGGCCGCGGCCGGAGCGCCGTCCGGCTCGCTGACCGGCAGGGCCTGCGGCTCTGCTGACCATGTGGTGCGGACAGGAGAGGAGCCCGCATCCGCGGCCCAAGTCCTGGCTCCTCTGCCCCCCGATGGCAGGAACCAGGCGGACCGCGCGAGGCGGCCTGTGTGAGCCTCGGCGTCCTGGCTTGCGGCTTGCTCTGTCCAGGAGAGAGGCCGCCTGGCCTCGGCTCTGCTTCGAAGCCTGGACGGCCTGGCGCGGCCTCGGGCCCCGCAGACCTCTCCCTAGGGAGCTGGGGCTGCCCGCCCGCATGCCCAGGTGTCAGCCGGGGCTGCCCGCGGCGCGTCCACCCTGTGTCCTCGTCCTCACAGGCCCAGGCCCAGCCAGTTGGTCTGTTCCAGCTTCACCCCGACACCCCCAGGCGCCAGCTCCAGCTCCAGGCTGGAGGGCCCCGCGTGTGGCCCGGAGAGGCCCTGAGCTGGGCCTGAGCCGCCCTTCCCTCGGCGCCGCCTGCCTGGGAGCGCGCAGCGGGTGGGGGGTCCCTGGGGTACGTCCCGACGGTGTCCCCGAGAACAGAGCCCGAGGAGGCTCGACAGCAGGACCCTCCGCCTTCGCCGGCTTATCGGGCGGACGGGCTCAGTCACGTCCAGGGAACAAGCAGCAGGAACGTCCCTTGGGGGTGACGGCCCCGCTGCCGTCTGGTGCACACCTGCGGCCTTCTCGTTTCTTCCGGTTTCATCACGCAAGCTCCCCCGAGCCCCTCTGGGACCCCAGGGCCAAGCAAAGGCCGACAGAGGGTATCATTCTGTCTGCCCCACGGCCGTCCCCCGTCCGCCGTCCATCCATCCACCCACCCAATGCCCATCTATCCGTCTTGCCACCCGCCCATCCTTCTGTCCATCCATCCGTCCATCTTTATGTCCAGCCATCCATCTGTCCGGCTACCCATCCGTCTCTCCATCTGTTCATCCGTCCATCTGTCAGCCCATCCATCATCCCTCCTCCGTCCACACGTAGGTCCGTTCAGTGTGACCTCTGCCCGTCCTCTCTTCTTAAACCTCCTTGTGCCTGACCCTGAGACGTCAGGATGAAGGTGACCTAGGTTCCTGGGGCAGCCGCGGCCCGGACTCGGGCACGGGCTGCGTGGCTTGTCTGTGGGGGCTCTCGGCATCCGAGCACCCTGGGGCAGCGCCGAGGCCCCTCCGCGTGGCCAGCCCCGAGACTGGCGTCGGGAGGAGCAGAGGCCTCCGCTGGGTCTCGCGAGCGTCCCCAGTGCCGCCGCTGGCCCCGGAGCCACGCTCTCGGCCGAACAGCCACGCGCCTGGGCTGGCCTGACCTGAGAGGCGGAAGCAGCTGTTAAGCGGGCGGTGGGGGAGCCGCTTGCCTGGGTGGAAGGCGCGTAGCCACCGGCTGGAGAGCTCAGCTGCACTAGCGAAGACCCGCACACTCGGCCCGTTTTTTCCAGACATGGGAATCGCCCAGACTTCAAGTCTCTCCCGTTGCAAGCATCAGGCGCTTCGGAAACCAGCATGTCTCGCCAGCCCCTGTGCTCGGGGAGCCGCGCCACGGACAGCCCTCCTACCGCTCGGAAGCCGGTGGCCTCGCCGGGCCAGGCAGCGCAGGCCGGCGGGGCGGGCGTCCACTCGGGCGCGCTCGGCAGCCCCTCCAAGACCGCGTCTGCCGGCTACAGGTGGTTATTTAAGACAATCAATTCACACAGAACAATTTATTCTTTTTCATGCTGTTAATGCAAATTGGTATGTAATTAGATTTATATACTGAATAATCTCATTTGCATATCCAATTAATTCTTCCTGTTTTAATTTTCTAGGGTTGAATTCACATTAGTAGTAAAAATAACACTTAAATTATCAAGGACTCAGATTTTCCTTTGCTGTAATTTGTTCAAGATGTTCCATTTAAAAATTGGTCCCCTCACCCTTGTCGAATCTGCTGGGACTGTGACTGTACCGGGAAGTGTCCTTCTGGGGGGCAGCGTCCGTGGGAGGGCGCCTGGGGGCCTGGCTCAGGCGGCTGGTGCAGGCCCCGCCTCCGACCCCTCCGCCCACAGCCCTGAGCGCGGAGCAGCAGCCCCACAGCAGCGTCCTGCAGAGGACTCTCCCGGCCGGCCGCTGCCCCCCCGCTGCACTGCAGGACAGAGACCCGCAGCGTGGGCCTGAAGCTGGCCGGCGGCCTTCAGGCCCCGCCCTCTGTGAGGCGGGGCAGGACGCACCTGCTGCCCAGGCCTCGAGGCGGGGGCAGCAGGGCGGTGCTGAGTGGGCGCTCCCTGCTGAGTGGGCGCCGCCTGGGCCCTGGGCCTGCACCGTCAGCAGGTGCCCGGGTCAGGCCGGCCCCGGGCCCAGCAGCGAGCGTCCGTGCGGCCTCTGGTCCTCCCCGCGCCTCGGCTTCTTCTCCGTGAGCGCAGTCAGTGGACCCGGGGCCTGGCGCCCGGGAGTTCCAGCAGTGCCGGCCAGCGAGCCCAGCGCGTCCAGCGCCCATGCAGGGCCAGCGCAGCCCGAGGGCCCCATGACTAGGGCCCTGCGCACCCGGCGACACCTGCTTTGCATCTCGTGACGGGGACGCGCCCACGGGTGGCACGAGGGAGGCCGGGCCTCCGCGGCATGGGCAGGGCGCCCGCTCCCGCCCGCGACGGCCACGCAGCCCGGCCACTGGCCACATGCTCAGGGTCCCCTCGGGAGCTTGGCCCGCGGCGCAGTCAGCGAGCAGTGCAGTGCAGGCTCCTGCTGGTGCAGAAACTGCCCTTTGGAGCTGACACGCCAGCAGGTCGCCGTGTTCAGCTCAAGCGCCTGGAAGCCGGACCCTCCCAGGCCTCCCTGAGCCGGACAGCGGCAAAGCAGACGCCCAGGCCCGCCCGCCAGGACGGTGCGCTGCCCTCGGGGCCGCCCTCCCCTAGGCCCGGGCGTGAGTTCGAGCGCCACACGGGCGTTGAGGGGCGGGCAGGCCGCGGGGCACCGCGCCTGTCCGCCTCCCGCCCTGCCCACGCACCCGCAGGCTGCTCTCGAGCGACAGCTGCGCGCCCTGTCCCCGCGCCCGGCCATCCCGACCGCACGCCCCCTCGAGCGTCTGCGTCTGCGCCCGCGCACCCGCTGCCCAGGGCCGGCCCTCTGCACGGCCGGACGACCAGGCCGGAGCAGGACGGGAGAAGGTCGATGCAGTGCTGCCAGAACCGCCGCGGGCCAGCGCCCCCGTCCCGGGCATGTGCCCAGAAAGGCAGAGCGCCCACCGCGGCTCTGGGCAGACGCAGCGCCGGGCCCGGTGCCGACTGGCGGGGGCGGGCGCCAGCCCGGGTGGGCGCGTCCCTGTGAGGGCAGCGGGAGAGGACTTGCGGTGAGCGGGAGCCTCTGGCCCAGCAGAGGCCCGGGAGGCCCGGCGTGAGCGGGCGGCCGGCCGAGGGAGGCGAGGAGCCCCAGGCCCCAGCGCAGACGGTCTCTGCCGGCGCACGTGTTCTCCACCCACTGCACGCCCAAGACATGCTCACGGCCACGCCCCGGCCGGTCTGAGGCCTGTTTTATTGCTCGCCGGTAGGTCCTTGTGCTCTGAAGTTGGACTTTATTTTTGGCAGGAGCGAACTTTCTATTTTTGGACGCGAATCCGGAGCCCAGTCTCCGGCAGCGCCGGCGGCCGTGCTGGGTAACACCACTTTGGGCGGAAAGACGGATTGTGACTGCACATTAATGAGGCCAATTTTCTCGTGTGACTCATAAATCAGCTCTCCAGACAGAGTCAGAGAGAAGTTTTAAAGCCCATGAGCCGATCCAGGTGAAAGCTGGAAGCTCTTAAAAATGGGAGGTCCCTCTAGGAAGGCCTGGTTTTAAATCTCGTTAGCTATTAAGTGCTCGTCGGCGGGGCGTGCAGCGCTGCGGGCTGGCGGGGCTCCGTGACCCCGCTGCTGGCCGCGCCGGTTCCGGCCGGAGCAGAGACTCGGCCAGGGTCAGACCCGGCCAGAGTCAGACCCACGTGGCCCTGGCAGCGGTGGCAGCGCCAGGCGCCGGGGCTGGACTTGGGAGAGGCTCAGCGCACTCGGGGCTTTGCGGGGTCTGTGGGGGCAGCTGGCAAAGGTGGGGCAAACGGCGTGTTCCCCAAGCTCACCCTAAAGACAGAAAACCCCGAATGTGCCTGCGCACTGGGCCCGGCCACCCCGCAGTCATGATTTTTTTTTTCCCCAAACAGCCTCGTTTTTTCTTTTAAAAAAAGATTTATTTATTTGGGGCCTCCCTGGTGGTGCAGTGGGTTAAGCAGTGCACAGTGAAGCAGCCGCAGCCACTGCAGCAGACCCCTCCTGCCTTGCCTGCTGCTCCCTCAGCAGTGTGCTTCAGTCCCTCTGCCTGTTCTGCTCCCCACTCTGTCTCTGGGGAGTCCTTTTACCCCTCGCACCTCTGGCCTGTGCCCCAGCTCTTGTGTGTATAAATAAATTTTAGAAGAGGATCCACCAGAGAGCGGGGAGCAGAGCAGGCAGATCCACTGAAGCACACTGCTGAGGGGGCAGCGGGAGGCAGGAGAGTCTGCTGCGCCCTGGGGTCCCTCCCTGGCCGGGGATCGGACTCATGCTGCAGCGGCTGCGGGCGCTTCACGGTGTGGTGCTCACTGCCCTGTGCCACCAGGGAGGCCCCAGAGTGACCTCTTTGCTCGTCTGGTGTCAGAAGTTTTGCATGTGAGGTGCTAAGCGCGTGCTGCGGCAGAGCGCAGACTCCGGCCCCTGCGCCGTGCGCGCAGCACCCCAGGGCTGCGTGAGGCCGCCGAGGCGCCAGATGCCAGCTCGAGCGGAGTGGCCTGGCCCGGGCTCTGTCCTGGCCTCTGCCCGCCTGGCTGGGAGGCTCCTCTGCTCAGGAAAGACCTGGGTTCCGCCGCAGAGTGGGCGTGAGAAGCCGCCTCGCCCGGCCCGTCTCCCCAGTAGGAGGCCGGAGACCTGGACGTGGCTTGGCACGCGCAAGCCCACTGTGCGCCTCACCAGCCGCGTGGCGCTGCCGCTGTGCCCGGGCGAGCCTGGCCGGCGCCGGCGCCTCTGGCCGCAGCCGCCTTCCGGGACGAGCACGCGGGGTCTGCATGCGCCGCGCCTCGCCTGAAGTCGGGTGACACAGGGCGCTCCCCCTGGTTATTCGAGAGGATTCTCAGTCTCCCCACGAGCCGAGTTGCACGGCCACACTTTCCCAAACGGCGGTGCAGACGCTGGCAGCGCGGGGCGTGGAGTGCGTCTGTCCCTCCGTCCTCAGCGTGGGGGCAGGGAGACGCTCCGCTGCCTGGGGGTCGCTGGTCTGAGAGCTGAGAGCGCAGACGGGGCGCCACGGGAGCCGCTGTGCAGACGCCCCGTCCCTGAGCGGGCGCCCCGCTGTCCGGCCCTGACACGTCGTGACGCTGTCCCTGCTCTGCGGCCGTCGCCTTGCTCTGGAGAAGGCCGGTCGTGGAAGCGTCTCGGGCCTCAGGGTTGGCCCGGGTCCGGCTCTGGGTCTCACGGCGGGACCCTCTGTCCACGCAGCCCCTCCGCCCGTGTCCACTCCCG
The DNA here is from genome assembly GCA_019455555.1 of Galemys pyrenaicus. Lineage (NCBI taxonomy): Eukaryota > Metazoa > Chordata > Mammalia > Eulipotyphla > Talpidae > Galemys > Galemys pyrenaicus. Next base: position 1,203,618 of record JAGFMF010011663.1, read on the forward strand.
CTCTCTGAGGGGCAGTTCTCGTCGGCCCGCTGCAGGTCAGCCCGTGCTGTCGGTGAGCGGGCCGGCGCACGTGCTCGGCAGGGGAGAGCAGCGGGCTCGGCCTGGGCACTGCTGGAACCGGCGTCCCCGCTGCCCCCGGCGCCTCCTCTCGGGCGGGGCCGGCGTCTGCGGTGGTCTCAACCTCGGGCGGGGCCGGGCGCCCCCACACCGCAGCGGCAGGGCGCGGGGGAGTAAGGGCACCTCACGGCAGCACCTGGGTCCAGGGCCTGAGGTGGCCGGGGCAGCTCCCAACGCCCGCTGGGCGGCAAGAGGAGGTGGCGCGGGGGCAGCCCTCGCGGCTGGGACTGGCGAAGACCGAAGCACATGTGTGTGCGTGTGGGACATGTGTACGTGTGTGCCGTGTGCAGGACCGGGGCGAGTCGGCTCGTCCAGTGTCTGTGCCTGAATGCAGACGCACGTGCACGTGTGCACATGCGTGCACACACATGCACACGCCTGCAGGGGAGCGGGCGCGGGAGCTGGTGTCCTGCACTGACCGTTCTTCCAGTTCGGGGCGAGAAGCAGCGTCCACACCGATGTCAGAAACACGTGAAACGGCCTCCAGCTCGGAGGCGCCTCTTGGAAACCTGTTTCCAGTGGAACGCCGGGGCCGAGGACACGGCCGCCCGGTGGAGGCAGCAGGGAGCGCTGTCGCTGGGGCTTCTTACTCCCGGCGACTGCGCGGTCTCCGGGGGCTCGGCACGCAGCCTCCGTCGGAGGCCCCTCGCGGGCACTTGTTCATGCAGAAGGAGCACGGCAGACTCGTCTGCTGTCAGGGAACGTGGCATTGACGATCAGTATTTTGTGTCTAAGGAGGTTTTGCGTCTGTGAGTCGGAAGCTGGATCCGCTGCGTGGAAGCACGACGGGCCTGGCGCGGCGAGGAGGTTGGTTCTGCTGAGCCTACCGTCTGCCGGCCTGCGCGTCCGGGGCTGCCCGAGGGTGCGGGCGCCCGCAGGGCCCGCAGGCATGGGGCCGGTGACCCGGCCGAGGGAGACACTCCAGGCAGCCTGCCGCCCTGCGCTCCAGGGCATGAGCAGGTCGCTGGGGAGGGAGATGCCTTCTCCCCTCTGAGCAGCACTTTAACTCCTCAGGGAGAGGGGCTCTGGCTCAGGAGGGCCCGACAGTCCGGCAGCACCGTGTCTTCGTCAAGGTGGCAAGTGGCATCAGCCGCGTGTCCCAAGTGAGACTGAGCCGGTGAGGGGCGGTCCAGCGCGGCTGGCCCGCGAGGTGAGGCTCTTGCTGACCACGGCACGAAGCGGAGGCCGGTCTGGCCGGCTGCCCTAAGCCAGCGGGGCCGGGGCGGCTAGTGCCGCCGTCAGGGGGAACGCATGGGACGTGCTGCCCCAGCAGAGCCAGGCCGCCCGCCCTTGGCGCCCGCCGCCCCTCCCGCAGGGCCGTGTGACCGTTTCCCTGGACCAGGCCGGGCGCGGGCACCGTCCTTTCTCTCTTCACGACCGTCTCACTGATGACCCGCCTCGTTCCCGTCCTGCCCGGCGCCGAGCCGGGGTGCGGTGTCCTGCTCTGGCCGTCCGCCGCGCTGAGGGAGCCGCCCCAGGCCTCGTCTCGTGGCAAGCCCTTGCTCCACGAGCACGGTCAGGTCCTCGGGCGTGAACCCGGAGATGCCAGCCACGGCTACGCAGCCTGCTCTGCGCTCCTGTGGGAGCCGCTGTCTCTGGGGCGGCCGAGCTCCTTGCGGGCGTGCGCGTGGTGCCGTGGTGCCGTGGCGCCGAGAGCAGCACTGGGCCCCAGGCTGGCCGTCGCGGCTTGCGGCCTTAGCCTCTGCGTGCGTGGGCCCTCTGCCTCCTCCGAGGCGGGGACGGCGGATGGGACGCCCCGGCCTGAGCGCGCTGGCCTGGAGTCGTGCGGGCGGGCTGGCTGGGTCCTCCTCGGCGAGGCTCAGGCCACAAGGGCTGCGCGTCCCGGCCGAGCGACGGCCACGCCACAGTCACCAGGCCACGTATCCGAGCAGACTTCTGCGGGCAGAACGCTACCATCTCGAAACCCATCAGCCGTGCCTCCCTGCCCAGAACTGTGTCTCCGTCTCTGCGCGAGCGAGACCGCCGTCCGCCCCCGCCTGTCTCTTCTCGCCTGGAGGCGTTCCTATAAAAAGAGACGTAGCGGCAGAGCCAGCACCCCGTGCCCGTGAGCCTCCCGTCGGCGTGGCTGGCCCGCTCCCGAGCGGCGCGCACGGTGCCAGTCAAGACGAGTCCCGGGAGACGCTCGCGTTTAGCATCTCGCCCGAGTCTCCGGGCTTCCTGGAACAGCACAGATGCCACCGCCGTGCACTATTTAGAGCCAGCTTGTTCTGCAGAGGTCGGGCTGTGGATCCAGCACTCGGCACGTAGCACGCAACAACGCGCAGACTCGTCGTGTTAGAGGAGGGCGTGGTGGTGACGCAGCCTCTCCACGGAGCGCCGCCCTCCCGCGGCACGGGACTCGTGGCGTCGCTGACATTGAATCGTCTTCTTAGTCCGCGTGTCAGGTCGAGCCGCGCCGGCTGCGGGGACGTTTTCCTCTGAAACGCCCCAACGCCGTCCGTCACTCTGGCATCAAGACCAGGGCTCTCTCGGGCACCTGGTCGGCTGTCGCCTGCAGGGACATAATATTTCGTGTTTCCGGAGCCCTCGCGGCGCGGGTGACACGGCACGCCCCGGCGGCCTTGACGGTCGGCAGCAGCAGGGCCGGCGCTGCAGCTCGGGCCTGCGTTGCCCGGCCAGCCCGCGTGGACGGGCCCTGCTGTGTCACTAGGTGCAGCCCAGGCGCGGCCCCTGTCGCCGGGTTTTCATCAGCTTCAGCCATCTCGGCAACGGCGTTGTTCCTGTTGATGCGATTTGTTTTATGTTTTTAAAGATTTACTTAGTGTGCACACCCTGGGGTGTAGGCCAGAGTCACAGGCGGTGAGAGGACTCCCCAGAGACAGAGCGGGGAGCAGAACAGGCGGATCCACTGAAGCACACTGCTGAGGGGCCAGCGGGAGGCAGGAGGGGTCTGCTGCGCCCTGTGGGCCCCTCCCTGGCCGGGGATTGAACTCGCGCTGCAGCGGCTGCAGATGCTTCACAGTGAGGCGCTCAGCCCGCTGCACCCCCAGGGAGGCCCCTGTTGATGTGTTTTAAACGTTTAAATTTGTTTTTGGACTTGTGATGGGCTAAAGCAGGACAGGGAGGAGAATCCCACGCAGCCCCTGGCAGTTCAGCGTGAGTGCGGAGCGCAGTAAAGCCAGGAGTAGTTGTCACATCGACACCTCTGAGAGCGGCGCGGGGAGACGGAGCGTGCACCTGCAGCCAGCCGCCTGCCACCGGCCAGGGACGTGGGTTTCCGTCACTGGGGACGGAGGTGGAGGAGAGGCAGGCTCGTGTCTGTCTGTCGGCACAGCCGGGCGCTGGCGAGGGCTGGGCCGGCCGGGAAGCGAGGCTGTGCTGCCCCCGCTGCCCTCGCGGCGCCTGCTCTGCGGCTCTGAGGGCCCGTCCCTGTCAGCCCCTGTCCGCCCTGCATCTCAGGGGCTCAGGCAGCCCTGTCCCCCGCCCCCCGCGAGGGGCGCCACAGGCTTGCCCGTGAGTCCGGCATTGCGCGGGTGACCCAGACTGGCCAAGGGTGACAGCGCCCACTTCCCGCTCCCCAGCCGCGAGGGGCCTGCGTCGCCTCCTGGCACCCCGCGGGCAGGAACGGGCAGCGCAGCCCCGCGGCAGGGGCCCGGGGGGGGCCGGTGTCCCAGGTGGACGGCAGCGCCGGCGGCGCACATGGAGGTGCGAAGGGAGCGCGTGTGAGCGGGTCTTGGTCCTGTGGCTTCGAAGGTGTTCTCGTGAGCAGACCTGTTCCTTGCAGAGCTGAGAAGCGCGTCACAGACTCACACGCGCGGGAGAGCGAGGGGCGTGCGTGCAGGCCAGGGCCAGGGCCCGCGTCCTGAGGCCACCCGGCCCTCCTGGCCGCGAGGTGCGTGAGCACGGCCCAGACCCAGCAGGGCGTGGGCCGCAGCCTGAGGGCTGGCCTGACCAGCAGGCCGGTCTGGGCAGGGACACCTGTCGGGACGGACCAGGCCCGGTCAGTGGCCTCGTGCCGTTGCTGGAGCAGGACGCGTGAGCGTGGCCGCGCTGGCGGGGGATCGGCGTGGGCGGCGCTGAGCCGCGGCCGAGCCACACAGCGGGGCCGGCTCCACAGTCTCGCTCAGGCCGTGGGCCGCTGCGTCCCTGGCAGCCGTGGTGGTGGCGGCAGCCGGCCCGGAGCCAGCGGATCCTGAGCAGAGCCGCTCCGCGAACTCGGAGCCCGAGGAGGCCGCCGGAGGGCCGGCCCGCGACGCGCCTGTGGCGTGCAGACGCGATCTGAGGGGCACAGGGCGGCTCTGCTCAGACTCGGGGTGTTCTTGGGGCGGAGCAGGCCAGCCCTGTTCGCGGACACGGCGTCCGTGCCGGCAGAGGTCGCCGCGGGGTGGTGGCGCCTGTGACGGTGAGGTGCGGGACGGAGCGTGTTTCTCGGTGCCCGTGAGTGCGTTCAGAGCTGCCCTGTGCTGCCCCCCTCCTGACTCTGGAGGTTGTGGGGGCAAATTGCGTGTGTGTGTGTGTGTGCGCGTTTGCACTTATTTCCCCCGACAGCGTTGCCTTTGCACGTTTGTTTTTCTGTTTCCTGACATGCCCTTCGCCTCCCTCTCCGGTAACCCCGTGCACTTCCCTGGCCTCGGGGTGCGCCAGCATGGAGCATGGCACCCGGCTTCAGGGGGGTCCTGTCCAGCCCGGTCTGGAAGGACGTCCCGTTGGGGGCGTCACCCTGGTTCACGGATGCGTCCCTCGTCCTGAAAACCCTGCTGCAGCCTCTGCAGTGGGAGGTCACGGATGACTGGACAGTGGCCTCCTGGGAGCCAACCAAGGTCCCCGTGTCGCTCTCCCCTTCGCTGACATTGGCGTCTGCTGCTGCGGTCTCAGCTCCGCGGCTTCGCAGTGCACGGGGCGGTGGATGCCGAAGTGACCACAACAAGAATCACCCTGCCCAGAGGCCCAGAGGCCCAGAGGGCAGGGCCGCGGACGGCTTTGTGCCTGTGTGTTCTGCCTGGCTTCTGCTGTCCACCGTGCCCGGCCAGTCTGCTTGCTCATCAGCGCCAGATGGACCAGCATAGGCTGCAGCGTGGCCCGTGCCGGGCACGGGGGCCGCTGAGGGGCCGTCGATGCCGTCGCGGGAGAGCTGCAGGGCCGGGAGCCGGGGACGTCAGTGGCACAGGGAGGCCCAGGCTGTGCGCCCGGCCCTCGATCGAGGGAAGGCCGCTGTCGCCCACGGTCGCCCGAGCTTGCAGGGCGGGGCCGCAGAGTGGGGGAGTGCACGCTGCTGCAAAGCCCTTTGTCTGTTTTGAGTCTCGGCTCAGGGCGTGCCCTGAGAACTACACAGACACCGGGCGCGGGTGCTGCCGGCGAGAGGCTCGTCCCGTCTCCGTCAGCCGTTTCAGCCCCTCCCCTGCGCTCTGCAAGCGTTTCCTAATGAAGAATTATTCTCAACTACAAAGTTTCTGTGTCATTTTATTTTCAGGTAATTAATTAAATTTCACACTAATCGGTGGGGATGGTGCCTTTTCTGCACGCACGTCGGTGCTTAATCGCCGGGACGCCTGCGCCCAGAGCACGGAGCCATCGATCTGCGCTGCGTCTGGCGCGGCCTCACGCTGGGTGGGTCGGCTCGGCCGCGGCCAGACAAGGCGCAGGAGCTGTTCTCCGGCGGCCACAGGCAGGGGCAGACGGAACGCCCAGTGCCGCCTCAGGGCCGGAGGGTGGTGGTCACGAAACGGCCCCAGCTGGGGGCGCCCGGAGCACAGCACGCTCCGCAGGGCCTGTGGGCGCCCTAGAAGGGCCTGGCCGGTCTGCGTGGGGGCCGCGCCGGCCCCAGCGTGGTCACTCGGAGGGGGGCGGCCAGCGGGAGGCGGAGGATGCCGCTCTGCTGCCCTCGCCCCTCCCTCCCACACTGTCAGATTTTACCGCGAGTCGCTTCCTTGGAGACGTCTTCCACAATTCAATTTTATACCTTCCCCTGACACTGCTCATCCTCATTATAATTTCTATTTGTTTGGTTGATGACTTGTCTGTCTCGCCCAAGTGAATGAGGTCTCCTCAAGGGCAGAGATGATTTCTGATTTTGCTTATTGTTTATTTGTCATTTGTTCAATTAGTAATGGACACAGAGTAGACACTAAATGCATTTTTAATGAATCAATTACTTTTTTAGAAACTGCCTGTGATTTGGCCTTTTTGAAAAGCACCCGGTGTCCGTTATGCTGGGTGCCGCTGTGCACTGGGTCCCGGGAGCCGGGGAGGGGCTAGAGCTGGCCCTCCCTCGGGGGCCTCAGCTCACACGCCGAGCGGCCGCGGCGCTGCTGCCGACCGGGCCGTGAGCGCAGCGTTCCACAGCGACCAGCCGTGCTCCAGTCTGTGCGCAGAGCCGCCGTAAGCACGTAACCGAAAGCTCCCAGCAGCCAGAGCGAGCGAGTGCAGGGCGACGGCTGAAGGAAGGGCAGGTCCCGCCGGGCGTCGGCTGAAGGAAGGACGGGTCCCGCGGGGCGAAGCAGCCTGCGCTGGTGAGGAGGACGTCCTCTGGCGTCTGTCTGCAGCTCGGCCGTGCGGCGTGGGTGCGGTGACGGCGTCTCGGCCAAGGCTGGGCACCGAGCAGTGGCTGGCACTCAGGGGCACCGCAGGACGCGCCGTGCTCGTCGCTGCCTCGGGCTCTGCGGGGGCTCCAGTCTCCTCCGGCCCCTAGTCCGAGCCCAGGCGGGGCTGCTGCTGTGTGCCTGGAGGGCGGAAGTGGGGCAGCGCGTCTCACGACCAGCAGCCCCGTGCAGAGAAGTTACAGGACGTGAATTGAAGCTGGTGTTGTCAGGCTCTGTGGGTGCCCAGTGGGTGGACCCCAGTACAAGGCGCTGCAGGCAGTGGGGCAGTCCCAGACGGAGCCCTGAGCACCGTCACCTGGCCGGGGAGCAGGCGTGCGGCATAGCGACTGCCCACCCGGCGACAGCACCGCCGGTGCCACCAGCTGCCCAGAGCACGGTGGGAAATGACGGCTCAGAAGCAGAGAGCAGAGCCCACCCGTCGCGCAGACACCTGCTTCTCAGCGCCTCGTGCAGCCAGCCGCGTGCCCTTGGGGCGTGCGCCTCTTGCCATCTGCCGGGCACCTGCCAGTCAGCAGCTGAGCCGGGCGGGGCAGAGGGGCGGGCTGACGGCGAGGGGCGGCAGGAACCCAAGCTTCCAGGACAGGCCCGGGACGGGCGCCGCGGCACGCCGCTCGCAGACTCCACTCACGCACGCGCCTCCCAGGCGCTGCCGAGTCTGACGGGGAGGCGGCGCCTGCTCTGACACGCGACGGTCGCGACAGGCGCCCCGTACAGGGCACACGGGAGCTCTGTACACACCTGCACACCGGTGCGAGCGCCGTGCGTCGAGTAAATGCAGGTGGTGAAGGCAGGTGCTCCTCTTCCTCAGGGTGGCTCCTGGAAAACCCGGGTTTACGCTCGGCACGCTGCCCCGGAATCACTCGCTCTGTTTCTATGGCGGTGATTATATAAACACGCCCAGTGAAATTACCATTTTCATCCCTCGTTCACACTGATTTTCTTTATCCGAAATCACTGCCGACCGGCCGCGGCGGTCAAGAAGTGTGTGCATCGTTGTAATTGAAAACTGCCGCCTACTTCGGAAAACAGCCACAAGAAATTGTTTTCCAGTGTCTGTGAGAACGTAGACTTTTGCTTTCAGAGCGTCACAGAAAGCTCAAAACATTAGCAGAGTGGGGTGCTTGCTAGAGGCGGAATGTGTTTGCACACGCTCTCTCGCCGGTTCATGTACACGTATAAAGCCCCGGCTGGTCCGAAGCCTGGCAACAGGTGCAAGAGCATAGACTACAAAGGAAGAACGCGAGCCCGCCGCACACCCCTGCCCACAGACCTCGCGCCCTTGAGGGGCCAGGCGGCGGTGGGCCCACCCTCGGGCAGGCCGGGCTGCGGGCGGGGCGGGGGCCAGGCTCTTAGCGGAAGGCGGGCGTGGCGAGGCCCAGGTCACCGCCGAGCTCCCCTTTTAGCTCCCACGCCAACTCCAGGTGCAAAGGGCTTCGGACACGTGCCGGGCTGCGAGGGGCGGAGGGGCTCTGCGGGGAGCAGAAACCCCCAGGTGAAGGCCGGTGTCCGCCCGGGGTTGACAGCGAGTGCCCGCGTCAGGTGGGAGCTGAGCAGACCCAGCCCCCCGGGGCCTCGCTGCCTCCGACCGGGCCTGGATGTGGCTGGGAGCTTCACGTGCTTCCACAAGAGCAGACAGTCGCCGTCTTCACTCGGCCTCAGGCCTGCAGCACAGCGCAGTTTGCTCTCTTCCTTCGCAAGTGGCTCCCCTCGCTGTCAGCCGGGTACGTGCCTGGCGCCCGCGGAGCTGAGGGAGGGCAGCGCAGAGCGTGCCGATCACCGCCCCATCCTCTCCACGCTTGGGGTCTGCCGGCCGCTCTCCGTGCGGGGCGCTTTCCCGCCTCAGAGTCCCTGTCCGTCCGGACGGCCTCCCCATTATCGCAGCGCGAGTGTCACAGACCCACAGGCAGAGACGGGACGGAGACGAGGCTGGCCCGCTCTGCTGCGGTTATTTTCAAACGGAAAGGGAAAATGACAAGGAGAGACTGAGTGGACGGAAAGCACCGATAAGATGCTGACTTGAAAAAGCAGTCAAGATTGATAGGCCAGGACAAGCGCGCCCCGCACACCACACGCAGACGGCGGGCCCAGTCAGCGGCTTCTGCCGAGGCCTGCTGGCGACGCGCCCTCTGACACCGGTGCCGGGCGGGGCTGCCGCTCCTGCTCGCTATCCTGGAATGAAGTCCGGGGCCGCGGCCGTGCGCCCACCCGAGAGGTGCGCCAGGGCGGGGCTCGCACCTGCGGCCCCGGCCGCTCCTGGCACTCGTGGGTGCGCTCCCGCAGTCGGGCCGGGTTGGCGCCCAGAGGCTGTGGGTGCGGAGCTCGGGGTGGGGGCCGCGGGCGTGGCAGCCCCGGCTCCTGGCCAGGGAGCGTCCTGCGCCTCCCCGTGGCTGGCACTCCCGAGTGCCCCTCTGGAGACGCTGCAGGGCCTGCGCTGTCTATGGGCCCAGACGGCCGCCCTCACACGCGCGCAGCAGCTCCCGGGCCGTGCCCCAGGACGCCCTCGTCGGGCCCGGGCCCGCCCACCGCGGGGGCCTCTCCCAGGGCTCTGGGAGCAGGCTCCTGCATGTCTTCAGCTCTCTCCCTGTGTGGGCTGTTTATCCTTGGCTTACAACTCACCTATAGGGGATTCCGTTTAAAATTTAAATGCTGGGGAAGCCATTAGCATCCATTAGCAGCCTGTGTGATGCAGCCTTGGGGAGCCAGTCGTGGGGGAGCTGGGGAGGGAGATGGATGTGTCCCGCGGAGGACCAAGGAGAGCAGAGGCCGAGCTTCGCCTCCGCCTGACCTGGGCGGGAGGCCTGGAGCGGGGAAGCAGCAGGCGCGGTGCTGACAGGTGCTGGGTCAGTGGGTTCGGGGAACGGGTCTCGGTTCAGTCCCGGAAGGTCTCCCCAGAGCGCCCCATTCAGAGCATACAGCGAGTTCCCAGGAGAGTTTCTCCACACAGCAGACGTTGGTTATTTTATTTTTTTAAGATTTATTTATGTATGCACACAAGAACTGGGATACAGGCCAGAGGTATGGGGGTGAGGGAATTCACCAGACAGAGCGGGGAGCAGAACAGGCAGATGGACTGAAGTACACTGCTGAGAAGAGCAGCGGGTGAGGCAGGAGAGGTCTGCTGTGCCATGTGGGTCCCCTCCCTGGCTGGCCGCAGGGATCGAACTCGTGCTGCAGTGACTGCGGTTTGCTCCATAGTGCGTAGCTTAACCCACTGCGCCACCAGGGAGGCCTGACATTGGTTATTTTAAAGAGCAGGTTTATTAGGGAAGGGAACGGGATAGTAAAGGACATGTGCATGGACACAGGGGCAGGAAGAGCTGCCCAGGAGGGACAGACCTGCTGAGAGAGGCTGTGTGGTCCGGGCGGGCAGCCGGAGGGGGCGGCCTCCGCTGGGGGGGTCCGTGCGGAGAAGCCTGGTGGGCCCAGGTCCCGGCGGGCAGGAGGCCGCTGCCCCCAGAGGAGAGGGCCGGTGAGAAGCACCCACTCGGCACAGGTGGGCGGAGGACGCTGCCCCGGCAGGCCAGAGACGGCCCTGACCTGGCCGCCGTCTCTCCGGGAGGCTCCCTCCGGCGTGGAGCGGCCGCCCGTCTGCCTTGGCCCACTCGGTAGAACCTGGAAGGGACCGAGATCCGGCGGTGGCCCCAGTGGTTCTGCAGCGGCCCGGGGCTGGAGCCCGCTCCCGTCTTCGCTCTGGTCCGGGCTCCAGAGCGCCGCCGGCCTGCGGGTCTTCGTGCCCTCAGCTGGGTTAGTGGCCGTCGGCCCTTCTCCCGCCTCCCGGTGAGCGGCCTCTGGTCTGGAGGCGCCTCTCTCCGGTCTTCCTGTTCCTTATCCTGCATCGACCCCCCTGGAGACATGGGTCCCCCAGAAGGAAGAAATCTGAGCTGTTACCTCACCGGCCCCGTTCTGCCGAGGAGAACATGAGGCCCCCGAAGCAGAACCTGCTTGGAGTGGGGGCTCCGTAGCCCCCCAGGCCCCAGCGCCTCCTCAACGCGGGCTCGACACTGGTGCGGTGTGGCCGCCCACGCCTGGGCTCTGCCCGCAGGGAGCAGACTCGGGGAGGCGCCGGGCTGCAGGGCCTGCAGCGGAGCCTGCACGGGGGGCTGGAGGCCAGCTGGGGCTCGCGGCGGGACAGCCAAGGCCAGGCCCAGGAGGTCGAGCAGCAGCTCCTAGCTCCTTCCAGGCGGGGCGTGCCCTTGGCCTGAGCTCCGCCGCCCTCCGGGGACCCAGGACAGTCGATCTCAGGTGTGGCTGGCGTGGCGCCTGGGGTCAGCGTGGAGGCCGGGCCAGGATGGACTCGTGAGCCGCGGCTGCCCCTGCTCTCACAGGAGCGGGGCAGCTGTCCTGCCGCCGGAGGCCTCTGGGCCGCCTTAAGCCAGGCTGCGCTTTGGCCAAGCAGGGCGCCAGGTGCTTGCCTCTGGGGATCAGGAGACACCAGAACTGAAGTTCAAAGCTCTACCTGCCGCCCGGCTTATTAAAATATGCATATAAGAAGTGATACATGCTTCGCAAGGGCTGCAGTTTACTCACTGCGGCTGTGCTTCGAAGAGAGCATTGTTAAAAATGATCTGCTTAGCTCTCCCTTGCAGGGGAGGAAGAACCATCTCCCGGTGTTTCCTCTGGACCACACTGGCTTCTCCCCGGCAGCATTTGCAAAGCAGCCAAATTAAAAGGTCCCCGGACGCCACCTCCACCGGAGTCAAAGGCGTCACTTGGTGCAAAGGAGCCAGTTTTACCAGGCTCAGCATCCACCCGCCAATACTGGTCACCCCACTGCATTTGACCATCCCGAACATGTGAATTAAAATAATTGCAGATGCGTGTGCCCTGAGAAGTGTCCCAGTGCACAGAGGGAAGTGCACTGTGTGCGCAGAGAAGCGTACCGTGTGCAGAGAGGTGTGCCGTGTGCACAGAGAAGCGTGCTGCATGCATAGAGAGGTGTGCTGTGTGCACAGGGAAGCATACTGTGTGCAGAGAGGCGTGCCGTGTGCACAGGGAAGCGTACCGTGTGCACACAGAAGTGTGTCGTGTGCACAGAGAGGTGTGCCGTGTGCACAGGGAAGTGTGTCGTGTGCACAGAGAGGTCTGCCATCGGGGAGGGCAGGGCGTTTGCGCCCACAGGAGCCGCATGATTCCTGTCATCGAGGAAATGCTTGAGAAACCTCAGGTGGCCTGAACTGAGGCTCTCGCGGCCAGCTGGCGGCCCTTCAGCCAGGTCAGCGCACAGCCAGACCCGGTCGCCCTCAGAGACGGCTGGAAGCTGCCGGCTGGCGAAGAGTCTGGCCCCGCCCCGTGGTTCTGACAGCCCCGCGGTTCTGACGGCCCCGCGCACCGAAGGCCTGGGGTCAGCAGGCACCCACCAGGAGGCCCCGCGGGGGCTGACCGCCCTGGTTGGGCACGCGCCTGAGGGCCTGCACCCCACGGAGGTGCCCCAGCAGCCCCGGAGCCCAGGCACCGGCTGCGTGGTTTGCACCTCCTTGTCTGACTCCCAGGCTGCAGGCCGACGAGAAGATCGCTTTCCCAGTGTGCTGGCCAGCCCAGCCCCGAAGCTGCTCCGGCAACGGGTTCTCCACTGGGGCCTGCAGAGCCCCGCACGCTCTCAGCACCAGCCCGGGGTCCTTGGGGGGTGGCTCCACGCGGGGCTCCAGGACGAGCGTCTGCTGGAGCCCCAACACCTGCTGCAGCAGCCCAAGGGCCCGGGGAGGGGTGCATCGTGGCACGGCATCGTGGCACGGCACGGCATGACCTGCTGCCGGAGTCCGCGAGGTGGCCCCACCAGCGCAGCCTCAGCCGGCGCACAGCCAGCGGGAGACCCGCGCTCCAGGCACCGGCCGCGGAGGCAGGCGGAGGGAGGCCAGCGAGCGCCACAGCCCAGACGCCTCAGGATGCAGCCAGGTGGGACAGAGGCCTTGGGGGGCCCCATTCCCAGTGCTGCTTCCTCCCACTGGACCTGAGGGGCCGGGCATGAGCAGCAGCAGCTCTCTGCCGCGCGGGCCCTGAGCTGGGACAGCGTGTTCTGACGCACCTGGCCTCAGTGACCAGTCCCATGTGCCTCCTGTGCTGCGAACACGTGCTTGTTGGAGTGGACAGTGTTAGCCGTCTCTAAGCAGCTCACCTGGCCGCGGGATACCTGGCTGCAGCGCACCTGGCCGCAGGATACCTGGCCACTCCGTGATGGCCGGGGGCTCAGTCAGGGCAGGCTGGACATGGACCCACCACATGATGGCCTGGCCTCCGCCTCCCCAGATCTGCGCCCTTCCTGCGGTCTCCCCAGAAGGGGCCTGGGCAGTTTCCGTGCAGCCTGTTCCGCGAACTTACTCTTGGACTCTTAAATTCAGCTGCGCCCCCGCGGGCCCAGAGCAGTCCTGGAGGTCCGGCAGCCGACGGCGCTGCTCCTCGCACTGCAGAAGCTGCCCTGCGTCTCTACGTCTGCACAGCGGGCACAGGGCGGGGCCCAAGCCGCTTGTGGGAGTGCGTGCTCCCCTCTGAGCCGCAGACACCCGCTCACGGCGGAGCCGAGCGCCCGTGTGCAGGGCGGCTGGGGCAGGCCGTGGCTCCGGCTCTCGTTTTGCACCACGTGGGTGTTGCACGTTCCCCCGCGTCTGACAGGCGCCCAGAGCAGGCGCCGCGCTGAGGCTGGGCCGTCTGCTCCTCCCACGGAGACCCCGTGACCGCGGCGCCCTCGAGGCCATCCTCACTGCCCTCAGCGAGAGCATTTGCAGGCGTCCGTGGGCAAGCACATTCTAGCGCCTCGTGGAGACCCTTCTAAACAAAGGACGTCTCCTGGCAGGAGCCCTGAGCTGCAACGGCTGAGGACGCCAGTGCAAGGACGCGGTCTGGCCTCTGGCCGCCCGCTCCTGGGCCGGGCTCCGTGTGGCCGCTGCGCGTCACCTCCCAGGACTGACACGGCTCAGCGTCTTTTCCGCCTTCTTCTTTTCAAAGGTTTGTTAATGCGTGCAAGGGCCGCCCCAGCGCTCGGACTTGTTTCATTAAAAGGCCCTTCCATCCACTTCTTATGAAACTTCGCACAGGCATTAAGCCGCGGTAGTGCGTGGTGCTTTCTGCTCCCGCCACCAGCTGAGCGCCTGGAGCATGCTGCTCTGTCCTCTGCCCCTGCAGCCAGCCCTCACTTCCGGCCTCTGCTGCGGACACTCGCCGCCCATGCTGGACACTCAGCTTGCCTGGCGCTGAGTGACTGAACTATTTGTTGATGGGGTTTTCCCTTCAAGTAAAAATCTATGCACAGTGAAGCTCGGATCGTAAACAACCACTTCCTGAGATCTGGGGCGTGAGCATGCCTTGCCGCCACTGTCCAGCTTTCCCCAGAGTGCCCGTTCCTGCTCCTCCCAAGCCGGAGTGGAGTTTGAAACCAACTACCAAAAGCCGATGTCCTATAAACTTCAGAGCCAGGAAAGAGTGTCAGCGGCACGCGCAGATGAATCTGGGTCGCTGTGCCGACAGAGTGCGCTTCCTGTTTTCAGCGTGTCTTAAATGAACACGAGTTCTGGGTGGGAGAGGCCCCTGGGGGCTGCGAGTCAGCTGCGCTTTAGCGGGGGCGTTAGCAGAAGTCTGACAAGATGACCAATGGGTAGCCAGAGAAAAGAAGGTCATCGGAGTTGCTCCCCCAAACAGATAGGTTGAGTGTGTGCCAGAGTGAAAGGCGCTTCCTCTGAAGAGCTGGCTCGTGCCCGGTGGGGACAGTCGGGCCTGAGCCTGCAGGGCAGCTGCAGGCTGCGCCCCGGCAGAGGTGAGGGCGCAGTGCTGAGTTGAAAGTGACCGCAAGGAGATGCTGTCCCCCTGGGGGCTGAGTCTTTTCCTGTTTAAGCCCCAGAGGACGGACACGGCCCAGCGGACCTCCAGAGGTCACCTGCCCCGCAGCATCTGCCCATGTGACGCTGGTCACCTCTGAGTGTCGGTCTCGGGACGCTTGACCCGACAGCTGGCCTCCAGGGCCACGTGGTGAGCCCAGGTGGGCGCCGCACTCGCAAGCAAGGAGTCGCGGCTTCATCCGCAGTGGCTGGTGTGGATGCTGCTGGGCAGTGGCACCACGGGGGCCAGGGCAGATGGGAGCGGAGCGGCACCGTGGGGTGAATTAGAAAACCCCTGCTTTGTGCACGGGGATGCCTGGTGTGGCTTTGAGAGAAGCGATGTGGGAAGACCAGGGCACGGGACCACCTACGTGTCCCAGTTTCTCTCCCCTCATCCATCCCGTTTCTATATCAGGAACGTCAGTTAAGTTGGTTGCTGTACCGAATACGGGAGTTTGCAGAGTCATTTCTGTTGAGGTCTTCTGTTTTAGACTAAACGCTTCCACGCTGGCCAGGCAGCCTCTCACGTGGCTAGAAGCAGAGGAGGTGACGGAAGCAGGATTCAGCCCTCCGTGCAGCTCCGGATAGGAAGCTGGGCTACGGCTGCTGTGTGCTTGGCAGTGCTGGCGCCGTGCCTGTCCAGGTCAGCACAGCTAGAAAGCTTATTCCAAATAACGTTCAAAGAGCTGACAGTAGTTACTCGTGGTTCTATATGCCACTGAGCGTTCTGTTAGAATATAGAAAGCAAAAGTACGTGTGTAAAGACAGACACTTCTACAAAGGATTGGGGAGAATGGAATGCAAGCGGACCTGTCCAAGGTGCTGATAGCTGGGGGACTGCTTGATGCTTGAGAGAATCTGATGATACTCTTAAAATCTTACGAATCTAATCACTCACCCATAAAACATACCCTCTGCGTTTTAACTTCAGGTTACCAAGGTCTGCAATTTTGGGGGAGTGCTCTGAAGCAGAGACTCGCATCCCTGGTAATTTGCAGGAAGATTTTTGGGTTGTTTTTGCTGTGGCTTCACACCTGGCTCTCTGTCTCCGTGCACTCGGCCGTTCTTCACTCAGCTCTCTCTGAACGTCGCACCTGGGCTATCAGATACCACTTCAGACTAGATTTGTGCCCCAAAAAGTCATGTGCAACTTCATAAAAGAATCTACCTGACATTTTCAAGTGTACCTCACTTGAACTTGAAAAAGTCAGGTGTAATGAGAATGGATTTACACCTAAGCCTTTCTGGTTGATTCCGGTATTTATTTGGAACTGACATTTGAAGAATAACTCACTTGCCCTTGGGATCAGGCCCCTGTTCTCTCGGAACGGGGAGAAGGGGCCGGCGTCCAGGCAGCCGGTCTCTGCTGCGGCCGGATCCCTGGCTCCCCTCAGTACTGACCAGCCGGTCTGGCAGGGGCGTCAGCAGTAGACTCAGCACTTCACCAGTGGGACCACTCGGGCCAGAGCTGGATGCTCAGCGCATTTGTTATCTGAAGACGCTGAGGTTGTGAGGCTCGGCCTCGTGAGCTAGTCTTCAACAGTAGCCCGGGGGCCGTTGGGTGTTCAGATGCAGGCCATTACACAGTTGAATCTTCACACAAATCTGGAGCCTGCACGCTGGCTTCTGCCACGGGGTGACTGCTGAAGCAAGTGATGTCTCTGGCATAGCACTCCCTAAGCAGATGGAAAGGCAAGCCGCTGAGATCGAGACTCACCTGTCCTCTGTCCACCCCACGTTCCCGCTTCAGAAACACACCCCTAAGCCACAGAGACGTCACATGGTGGGGACGAGACATGGCCCCTGAATCCAGTGGCTACTCCTGAACTGGACATTTGGTGCCCACATGAAAGCTCTCTCAGTTACAAAGCCTGGTGAGAGTGTTATTTCCAAAGATAAAGCTAGAGATGCGATAATGCTGTAAGATCGTCTCCAACATTCTCATCCTAGAAATAATAAGTCTGAGACCCAGAATTGTCAGTCTCTTACCTGAGGTTATGTAGTAGCAGAGACAGGGCCGAATTCTTGGCCTGGAGAGCCCAGGATTGTCCTGTGACAGTGACCAGTGCGTGCAGAAATTGGAGCAGGCAAGTGTGAAGTCCAGAGGTTGCCTCGTTTCCAGGAATGTAAAAGAATTGATTCTTAGAGGTGTTTGGCCTCATCCTGGATTTTTGCTACTGCCCTGTGTACACTTCCGGAAGGAGGTTCTCTTGATAGATTGCTGCCTTATAGAAATATTTGTTTGTAAGTTGTTTTGAAATTAGCTTGTCATCTGATTCACCGAGATAGAGTTAAAATAAATTCCCTTGGCAAAAAAAACCAGGGAGAAAGGATTTTATCATCTATATGGATCAATTCCAAGAATTCACTTCAGTTTAGTTATTAGTTTTCCCTACAGTATGAGATATTCAATTAAACCTTCCCTCAAATTGGCCATAAATTTCGATGAAAATGAAAGTAGTTCCATTTAGCAAACAATTTCTGTCAAGGAATCTAATAATGGGATGCAATAAGAATGATTTTCACCTGTGCACCTGAATGAAAATCTCTGGGCTGGTTCTCCATTGTGTTCTGCTTGTATCTTTGAATTTGCTGTGTTTTCTGCCTGTATTTGGTGTAACGGCTGAAAGGCGGGAGCTGCTGGGATTGTTTACAGCTAGAATCGGAGCAGAGCTCACCGCTGGTTCGGTTGGTCTGAGACGATCGAGATCTTGCAGCCGATGGTCCCTTCATCGTTGAGCGTTCACGGACCAGCAGGGCGAGTCGCGTGGGATGTCCTCTCTGCCCCCTGAGCGCATCTCATGGGGCTGCGCGTTGCCTTGCTCCGGCCTGCTCTGAAGCTTCCCACGTGCAGGAGGGGGTGGATTTCGGCTCCACCGAACAGCTCGGGAGCACAGCGACCCGTGACTGGTGACTGGCACCGTCTGGAAACGAAAGGTGGATCAGGGAGGAAGGGCCTCCAGCAGCGGGGACCGGGCAGGCGGTGAGCTAGTCAAGTGTGGACAGAGAGGACAGTCGCCCTCGGGGCGCAAGGTGGCTCAGCCCAGCCGGGCCGTGGAGGAGTCCCGAGCTCAGCGCGAAACGGCCCAGAAGCCCGAGTCATCCAGCTCCTGTCCTGCTTTCCCTGCACCCGGGCACTCCAGGAGCGGTAGGGGAGGGCGAGGGGCGGGATCCTGTGGGCTGCAGCAGGTGCTTCCCGGCTGGCCTGGCCTACACGTCCCTGCCTGCCCAGCCCTGCTTCCCAACGGCAGGTGGGCCTCGCGAGGCCCCAGCCAGCCAGGGAGCTGCTAGCGCTGGGCTTGAGCCCGGCCTCGGGATTCCTTGTTCGTGTTCGCTTCACCCGTTGGGAGAGAGCTCCGTCCTCGGGGTCCCTCGCTGTCGGGCCTGAGGACACGGGGAGTGGGGGCTGACCCGGCGACGTGACAGAGGGGGCTGGTTCGCCGGCGCCCCGGGACTGGTGGCGTCAGAGGGGCCAGGCTCCGGGGGAGAAAGGCTTCTCAGGACCAGCGATTTCCAGGGGCGGCCTGCCCACTGGGGGGACGGGCCCCAGCTCTGCTGCTGTGTCCCCACCCGGGTTACTCTCGGCGTTGCTGGGACGCGCTGTCACCCCGGGGGCACCCGCGACCGCACCGGGCAGGGAGAGACGGCCCACCACGCGGCCCGGACGGCCCCCGGGGACGGGCAGCTGTGCAGGCGGAAGGACGCCCGCGAACAGGCGTGTGCCGAGCCTGCGTCGGCAGCCCAGCGACGCCTGCGGCACGGCACCCACGACGCTGGGAAGCGCAGCTGGTGGCGGTGCTCCCCCAGGGAGAGATTCCGCGGCCCCGGGCTGGCTCTACCCGCTCCGCGGCCTGAGAGCAGGGGGCAGTGCGCTCGCCCGCGTGGGAGACCAGAGCCGCTGCCCAGGCGGCAGGCATCCCGGCACCCCGGGTCGGGGCCCCCCAGAAAGCGCCAGCGCGTCCGAGACGGGGCGTGGCCGTCGCTGCTCCTCCCTGCCCGCGGGCTCGTGCGCCTGTGGGAGCAGGGGGCAGTGGGCGGGAGCCGCGGGCAGCGGTCAGCACTGAGGTCCCGCAGGGGAGCCGGAGGTGCGTGCGGCCTCTCTGCAGTGCCGCCCGGGAGACGAGTTGCCAGAGGAGGCTCCACCGCGCCCTCCAGGCCCTGGCAGACGGCCTCCCGGCCGGAGCGTGCTGCTGCACTGGTGTGAGTCCAGCCGGGCGGAGGGCTGCTGCCCAGGCCTCGGGCACAGCCCACGCAGCTGGCACGGCCTCGAAGGGCCCTGCCGGTGAGGAAACCCAGGCGGGAGGATCGATGGGTCGCCTGAGGCCATCCAGTGTGCAACACGCTGTGCCCACCCATGTGCACGCGGGCGGGCGGCCTTCCGCACGGCGCCCTCACGAGGACGGTGCTTCTCGGCCTGGGCGCGTCTCCCCGTCCAGTGCTGGGCGGAGGGTCCGGCGCGCGTGGTGGGGCTGGTCCTGGCATCTCTGAGCGCACGCTCTGTGGACCGAAGAGAGCTCGGGCAGTCTCTGCTTCCAGTGCAGCTTCCACGCCCGGTGGCCCGTGGGGTCTTTGCGGGGGGTGCAGCCGTCAGCGGGCGCTGCTGTCATCCCTTTGTTTCCCCACTTGGGGCAAATCTCCAGGAAGACGCCCCCTGCCCGATGGGCACAACGTAACAGCCAGCTCCTAACGACACGCACGCGCTGAGCGAGGGCCGGTGGGTCCAGTGCCCAGAGCCACGCACGCTGCCCCTCGTCAGGACAGACCCCCAGCGCGGGGCCATAAATGAAATCACGCGGCTGCTGGGAAGCGCAAACACTGGCTCGAAGGAAGCGTAGTAACTGCGCTGACTTGTGAATTAGAGAAACGGCAGCGGCGGCTGTAACTCAGCGTGCAGGAGGCTCCGGGGGCAAAGCGTCTGAGGCGAGTCCACGGTCTGAGAGTGACAGTGAAGCAGCTCACTCTCCTCCGCAAAAAGCTTAAAAAGCTGGTCACACCCAGCAGAGAGCAGGAAAGTGCCTTGGCTTGCAATGACCGGGCCGAGGAAGCGAGGCCAGAGGGGAGCGGGCAGTTCCCTCAGGGGCCGACCGTCCCCAGCCCCTCGCGCTCACGGCCCGAGACCCCGACAGCCAACGATGCTGTAAAGTGAACTAGAGATCGGAAACAGGGGAACAGTCGGAAGCAAAACCGTTGTGAAAAACGCAGCAGAGAAGGGGGAGGCAGGAGCTGGCGAAGGGCCTGCGAGCCCCGGAGACCCAGCAGGCAGCTCGGCTGCGAACCGGAGGCGGAGAGAGCACCCCCACATCAGCCGCGGCCACTCGGGCTGGGGCTCGGCTCCATCTGCCTTGGTGGGTGCGCTGCCCTGGTCTCTGGAGCGGCCGCGGGGTGCACGTCCCCTCTGCAGCGGCCTGTGCCTGGGTGGAGAGGCTGGCCGGCGCAGGGCCTGCGGAGATGGGCAGCCCTTGTGCCCCAGGCCCTGCAGCTCCCCGCGTGCCGAGGCCGTGGGCTCCTCTGTGCCAGGACGCGGTGCTTGCGTGTCTCCTGTGTCGCCACACGTGGTGCGGGTCGGTGCACTGCGGTCGCCGCGCCTGGCGTGGCCCGGGAGTGGGTGTTTGCCAGGTGCCTCCTGGGGGAGCGGCCCGGTCAGCCCGCACTGCTGAGTCAGGGTCTCTCCGCCGATGGCCAGCGCTGCGCCCCCGGCTGTCCATGAGCTGAGTGACGCTGCCGTCCGGTGAGGCCCGGCGTGGGCTTCAGCGGCTCCGACCGGGCCTCACGTTCCCTCCTGGGCGTCAGGTTTGCTTTGGCCGAGCAGGTGCGGCCGCGAGCCGAGCCCGGCGGAGCTGGTGCCGCTCAGCGCTTCGCCAGTGGGGAGCCCCGGGAGGCTGCACCCCGCCTTGGCGTCTGGCTCTGCGTGTCTCTTCCCTTGCGTCCGCCCAGCCGCGCCGCCTGCCCGTGCCCCACCCTGCCCCGCCGCGGCCAGCCCACACCCCGCAGCAGCGGGAGGCCACCCCCGGCCAGCGCCGGCCCGGCCCGGCCCCTCCTGCGAGTGCACTGGCCTGGCCGGTCTGCGCCACCGGGACCCCCGTCCCCGCCCTGCGCATCGCCGCGGGACGACCCTGAGCCAAGTCTGCTCCGTCCTCGCCTGCCCCACAGCAGGAGTGTGTGTGCCGGCGTGGGAGGCGCTGCCCGCCGGCCTGGGCACACGCGTGGCTGCTGGCCGCGGCCCTGACGCCCGCCGGGGTGTGACGCGCCTGTGTCCGGGGGCGCACCCCAGGTCTTCCCTGCGCTGAAGTGGCCTTGTCTGCGACACCCCATCTGCGTGTTTCCCTCGCTGCTCCCACCTCCCCAGCGCCCTGCGGCTGCCTCTGAGCAGCTCCCTGCACAGCAGCACACGCCAGAGGAGCACCCCAGAAGGGGGCGCTCCCACCCCCAGCAGTGGGGCGCGCCTCCAGAGGCTGTGACTGCCCTGCGGGAAGTGGGTCGGCAGCCTCGCGCGCCTGCTGCCGTCTGCCCGGTCCACGTCGTGCCCGTGGGCGCCCGCAGCCTCAGGAGGGGCCCTGCCCGTGCCAGCGCGGGTGCCCAGGCCTCACTGCCTCTGCGGCGGAGCGCAAGGGCCCCTGCCCACGGCGAGCTGCCCACGGTGGCAGAAGGGGGGGGGGGGGCCAGCACAGCAGCAGGCTCCCCGGAAGGGCTCGGAACAGACGGGCTCCAGGAAAGTGTGAAATCGGGACGAGCTCCACGGAGCAGGCCCCTCGGGCGGCTCGAGCTCGGTTGGGAAGGGGCCATGGGCCCCGGGCGCTTGCCAACCCCACCAGAGGGGTCCTCGGGGCTGCCGGTGTCCCTTGTCCGGCGCTGAGCCTGGGGGCGCCGGTGGGGCCGGCTGCAGCCCGGGGAGCCCGGGGGCGGCTGCGGCAGAGCCGGGTGCAGGCCCCAGCCCTAGTCCGAGTGTCGCATGAGGAGACCGGCCGCAGTGTGCCCAGCGTCACACAGCCCGGCGGGGTCCACCTGGGCGCACGCAGGGCCATTTCCTCCTGCAGCGAGACTGTGGGTGCTCACGTTGCTGGGGGAGGCGCGTGTGGGCGCAGCCGGCTCTGGCCTCGAGGCGCATAGCAGGACGCTGGCGTCTGCCAGGAGTCCGGGTTCTCGCCACAAGGACGCCGACGTCGCCCGCCCAACCGCAGCTGCTGCAGGCGCCAGACTGCCTGTGCTGGCGGCGCGAGGGCTGAGCCGGGAGGGCTGAGCCGTGCGCGCTGGGCGGCAGAGGGGTCCTGGCTGTCCCCGCCCGCGCCGCAACCGGCTGCCCCCGGGCCCTCCCCCGCGGGGACCTGCTCCCCACGCTCGCGTTCCTGGGTGCAGGGGGCAGCGGCAGGTCGGTGCGTGAGCCGGAGGACGGGGCAGCAGAGACCGCGCCGCACTGCACCCTCCCCTGCCCCGTGTGTGCGCGGCAGGCCCCGTGCTCTCGTGCGGAACGCCCGTTGGCAGGGCTGGCGCAGGCCCAGAGCGAGGCCGCAGGAGGGCACCGCCCGGGCGGCGTGTCTGCGCCGGGGCCCATGAGCACCGAGGGGGCGCCCGCGCGGAGGCTGTGCCGCGCGTACCCCCAGGCCCCGGCGTGCTCTGGCCTTCCCTGGCTGCTCCTGTGTGGGGATGGCGCGCCGACTCACATCTCAGCTGGCCGGTCAGCCGCCCAGCCGCCATCTTGACTCCGGTGGCCTCTGTGACCGCTCAGGCGGTCGGGGGCTCAGCTACCTTTTGTCTGGGTTCTCTCAGGGCATTGCCCCTCCCTTTCCCGCGTCTTCGGGTCCGCAGAGCTGCTGCTGCTTGATGGGTTTTGAGGCTGGATGAATTTCCACCTGTGCAGAAAGGCTGCAGGCGCCTGGCCCCCAGCAGGAGGCAGCCCCGCAGGCCCGCGCAGGGCACCCAGGGGCACGGAGATGACGGGCACCCCGCCGAGCGCCCATGTGCAAGCCAAGAGGGGAGCGGGAGGCTGAGCCATGCCTGTGCACACACACAGGCACATGCACATGTGCACATGTGTACATGCAGAATGTGCATGTGCATACATGTGTACATGTGCACACAGAAGGTACATGTGCTGGTGTGCACACAGGCACACAGGCACACATACACATAAGGAAGGCATGCATGCACACGTACACGCGAAGACATACATGCACATGTGCACACAGTAAACACAAGGCACATGTGCATGTGTAGACACATATGGACATGTGTGCACATGCACACACAAACAGGCACCCGTGCAGGCACATGCATGTGTGTGTTCAAAATGCACACAGAGAAGGGACACACATGGGTGCACAGACCCAGGGGCACACCCACACCTGCGTGTCTGGATTCTCTCATCGGCCGAGGGCGCAGCATCCAAGATTGCACAGGCCCTCGGCCCCCTGTGGCCGGAGTCCACTTGCCTCCCGCTGTGAGTCCCCCTGAGGGCTCCCGGCACCCCCTCCCCGGCATCCAGCAACCTCGCGGGTGCAGACCTCTCACGTGGCGTCCCTGCCGAGAGCAGGTGTGAGAGGCCCGTGGGCAGAGGCGGGAGGGCAAACGCGGGCATGGCCCACCGCCAGCCTGGCTCGCCGCCCCCGCCACAGCAGGAGGCCCCACAGGTGCAGCACCTGAGGACACCACGGCAGTTACGAGCTATCAGGGTCTGGTATTTTCAGTCTTCCAAGATGAAGTCACAGCACTTGGGTCTTTCAGCAGGACTGAGGCCTGGAGCTCCCAACAGAGGACGACCTCGGCCAAGGGCAGCGTGTCTGGCTGTCCGGCCAGCGTGGCCACTTTCTCCACCGCGCTCACACGGCTTCGACCGCTCACGGAAGCCAGCGCCTCGGCGGCCCCCACCCAGGCCTTGCCCTCCGGAGCTGCGGGTCCCGCAGCCTCAGGCCTCAGCCGTGTTTGACCAGAGGCACCGGCCGGCAGCACCCTCAGCACCCCGACGGCAGGACCTGCAAGTGGGCGGGAGGGCCCCGCTGTCGCACCCCAGGGTGGTTCTGCTTGAGACAGCAGGCGAGCGCAGAGGAGGTGCTGGGCAGGGCCCTTCTCGTTTCTGGGCCCCGCCCGGGAAGAGCTGCCCCTGGCCGTCCCGTCTAGCCCAGTCCGTCAGCGTCCAGCTGAGCGGCTCCTGCCTGGAGGGAGTTTGGGGACCTCAGGAACGGCCTAGGTGGATGCAGGGACGTCCCGAGGGGGGACGAGGCCCGGCACAGCGGCAGATTCCACAGGAAGCCGTGCGGGGCGTGTTTGACGCTGCTTGCCTGCGGGTTATTTTTAGGCGAAACTCCTCCATCCTTAGCTGCAGCCCCTGCCTCGTCTGTCCCGGGGACATGCGGGTCAGAGCCGCTCCCCCACCGAAGGCGCTGACCGGGCCTCGCAGCGCCCGTGGGGCTGCGGCTCAGGCGGCTCGGGTGGGACGGGCGTCTCCCCAGATGCAGACTGCCTGAGGCGCGCGGGTGAGAGGTCCCCCAGCAACGCTCGGTGCTCGCGGCACACGCGGGGAAGCGCCAGGGGCCTTCGTGGCTGCGCCTCTGGGACGCGCGAGTTCACTGGGAGGCGGCCGGGCCGGGCCCTGGGTTCTGCTTCAGGGCGGGGTGCGTTCATGGCCCTCCCTGGCCGGCGGGTCCCGAGGCAGAGTCTGGAGCTCTGCCCCGCCCCAGCCCCGCCTGGCGGCCGCGGCCAACACCTATAAGCCCACGGCCGCTGCCCCCGCTGCTGCTCCAGGGAGATGCTCCAGAGTTCCCAGAGGACGCGGCCGCCCTGCTCGCGCTGACGGCGTCCTCCTGC
The DNA here is from genome assembly GCA_019455555.1 of Galemys pyrenaicus. Taxonomy (NCBI): domain Eukaryota; kingdom Metazoa; phylum Chordata; class Mammalia; order Eulipotyphla; family Talpidae; genus Galemys; species Galemys pyrenaicus. The sequence goes on from JAGFMF010011663.1 coordinate 1,227,898, forward strand.
TGGCTCCCTCGCAGCGTGGGGGGCTCGCCGCACTTTGAGCCCAGAAGGAGAGAAACCCCAGCCCGCGTGCTCACGGACGCCAGAGGCGCTGCCACTGGGGACCGGCCCTGGGGGATGACTCCCAAGGCTTCCAGGCTGCCTCCTCCCGGCCCTCCAGTGCCCTCTGGGTCTCCGGAGCCCCTGGGGAGGGCGTTCGCTCCCCCTGACGCCACCCACAGGCGGTCCACTTAGTGTGTGGGAGGCAGCTGACGGCGGCTGCGCCCTCCTCCCTCTTGCCGGTCAGTCCCAACCAGGCGCCGCCCGCCACCAGCGCGTGCCCAGGTGTGGGTCCAGGCGGGCGTGGGCCTGGCCCCGGGAGACAGCTCACAGTGTGAAAATCGTGGTTTGCCAGGAAACCGTCCGGCCCGCTGCGCGAGACACGAGCGGGGCCAGTTCTGGGGCGGTCAGTGTGGACGTGGGCTCAGCACACAGCGGCCTGGACCCGGCAGGTGGGCCGCAGCCTGGCCCCAGGCATGCGTGAGCCTTGTCCTCAGAGACCCCTGACCTGCCCTGCTTTCAGAGCATGGCTCCCAGACCCGTAGAAGGGCATCGGCCACTTGGTTCCGAGGCTGCAGGGGCAGGAGAGTGTCGGGTGCCGTCAAGACCCGCAGCCGCCCTGCCTCCCTCCGTGCAGGCATGGGGGCCTCACGCTCAGTGCTCACAGCCCCGGCGCCTCGAGGCCTCGGAGGCCACGCTATGGTCAGGCCGCAGCTGCCCTCGCCCACGGCCAGCCCCTTGCAGAGGCTGTGGGTCCTCCCCGCTCCAGGACGCCCCTGCGCGGGGGTGGCGGGCGCCTCCGCTGGCTCCAGGCTGCCTGCCGGCTCCCATTCAGCCCGGGAAATAAAACTTCGGATGAAGTGTTATTTATAGCAAATGCAAAGCATCATTATTATCAATTCCTGTTACAAAATACACAGAAAAAAAACATCCTTTTTGTCATTTAAATACGACACGGTTACACTGAGAAAGGGTACAGATGTTAATCCACAGCCTCTCAGCTGCATTCTGGGTAATCATTATTATGTTTTATTCTTATTTGGAATTACCAGTAATAGAGTATGTATTTCTGTATGAAATTCAAATCAGGGAGCACCAGTGAATTGAGATGATTGATACACACACACACTTTTGTAGCTGGGACAACAATTCAGCTTTCTCGCTTAGAGAAAACTCTGTCATGCTTGCTGCTGTGTCAGAAAATGTGATGAGTGATTTGTCGCTTAACTAGAGATGTCAAGAATCCACGCAATTCTCTGCAACCAAATTGCCCTAACCCTTGACCAGAATAAAAACTTGTTTTGAAAACATCTCTGTAGCTGTTGCGCTTCTGAAATGCAGCATCTGGATTTCCAAACAGTTGGCTTTGAACCGCGAGTGCGATAGTGTCGTTTCCTTCCTTCACTCCTTGCTGGATTCCATGCTCCCTGTGAAGCCGTCGTTCCTGTGTCTCATTCCCACCAGCCGGTGCACCGTCTGCATGTGAACGAGGAGGGGTGGGGTCCGTGTCCTGCAGGCAGACCCCTCGCCTGCGCACACCTGCGGTTTGTGAGACGCTCCTGCTCCTCAACCCTGCGCTGCTGCAGCCCCACGGCCCTGGCCCCACCGGCTACGGGGTGACAGGTGGCCTGGAGGAGCCAGGTGACGCCTCACCGGTCTCAGGGCAGCTGTCGGCGTGGGCATGGATGTGCGCCTGGTCCTCCCGCCTCACAGGGTGGCTGGCCGCCCCTCCTCTGGAGTAAGACACCGCTCTGGCCAGCTGTCCAGTCTGCCTCACCGTCCTTCCTCCCTCACCTTCCATGTGATTACTTTAAGAAATTTAGTTTTGGGGCCTCCTGTTGGTGCAGGGTTAAGGTGCAGCACCATGAAGCACCCACAGCCACGGCGACAGGAGGGCAATCCCTGGCCAGGGAGAGACCCACACGGCGCAGCAGACCGCTCCTGTTTCCCGCTGCTCCCCTCAGCAGTGCGTTTCAGTGGATCTACCTGTTCTGCTCCCCGCTGTCTCTGGTGACTCCTCTCACCCCCGCACCTCTGGCCTGCACCCCAGCTCTTGTGTGCATAAGTAAATAAGTCTTTAAAGAAATTTAAATACAAATAGAAATTTAGGTTAAACTCCTCTACCGGGCAGTGCCTCACCCCCCAGATCAGCTTGATCCCTTTCCCCTGATTCACCTGAATTCATCAGCCTCTTCCTATCGCTGTCAATAAACCCTTTCTCTGAAGGCTTTCTGGGCGAGCCTACACCATTCACACCTTTCACACGCATCACGTCTAAGAGAAAATAGACTGCGACTGGCCTCTCTGTCCTGAAATTGATTTACGTTTAAGGCCGCTGGTTGAGTTGCACTGAGAGCAGCAGAGACTGCCCTCCTGGGCGCACTCTGACCCTCTCCTGCGGCAAGCCCCGTCCGCGCCCACTGGCCACAGGGTGGTGTCCCTGCGTGCCCACACCCGGCCAGCGCGGGAAGGAAGGGCCACAACCAGGTCTCAGCGGCTAAAGAAGAGGGCGGTGGTCCAGGCGAGGGCAGCCTGAGGCCACGGTGGGCTGGGCTTGGCCTGCTCTGTGCGGTGCCCTGGGGGTGCCAGCCACCTGCCGCCGCGTGTGCTCTGGGCGGCCCGCTTGTCCTGGCTTCGCTGCTGTCCCTCCACAGAGTCCCTGCGCCCCCCTCGGTGGGGGAAGAACGTCGGAGCTAGGTGCCTGCCTGGCTGTCCCACAATGCAATGGTTTGTGGGCCAGGGGCAAGCAGTCCGGTGTCCAGGTGGGAAAACGGCGGGTGCTCTCCTTGGCCATCCGAGGAGCATGACCTGCACAGACCCGCCAGGGGTCAACCATGTCAGGAGTCCTGTTCCCCAGGTCCATGGTGCTGACACGCGCTGTCCGTGGTGCTGGCACGCGCTGTCCGTGGTGCTGGCCCTTACGGGGCAGACAGTGATGCCAGCTTGCACTGTGGTGATGGCAGCACAGGGCGAGGGGCACAGAGGGGGTGGCCCTAAGTGGAAGAGAACACAGAGGGTCCAGATGGAGCCGGTAAAGCTCAGTCATGGACACAGAGTGGGTGGACGCTGCCCCACCCGATCAGGAGCCGTGGCGAGTCTGGTGGGCAGGCGTGCGGGGCTGGCGGAGGCCTGGTGTGTGTGTTCTCGTCGTGTCGGTGCTTCTATGGGAAGCAGCCCCTGACTCGGACGTGCTCTTGTTGCAGATGACCACGCTCTGCACGGCCCGGTCTTCACTCAGGAGCCAAGTCACGTCATGTTCCCTCTGGATTCCGAGGAGAAGAAAGTGAAGCTCACTTGTGAAGTTCAAGGGAACCCAAAGCCTCATATCAGGTTTGTTGGTGTGAGTGTGTGTCCAAGCGCGTGGGCTTTGTGGGAAGGTCGGCATTAGGACTCAGGGTCAGTGGGAGCCCCTGGGCGGGAGCCCGGGCCTGCAAAGCCAAGGGGAGAATTGCTCTGGGGCACAGTGGAGTTCCCAGCTATGAAATGAATATCCCGACTGACCCCCTCTCTGGGAATATGACATCCCTTAGCGACACGTTCTTTAAAATGCCATTTCCAAAGCACCGATAACCTGGCAGGGAAGTAAGAAACACCAGAAATCAGAAAGTAAGCGGGTTTGGACCCGGACCTGAAAGCAGTTCTCACCTTGATGAACTATGTGAACAGGAGCCTGGTGTCAGCAACCTCGCCGGGGCCTGCCCCCCAAGACCGGTTTTGACTCAAGCAGGGGAGAGAATGACATGAGAGTCATCCCAGGGCCACGTCGCAGAGCAGCTGTAGTGAGAAATGACTTCCCTCCCCAAGGGGCTGTAAACGGCAGCCACTGCCCATCTCAGTCCTTGTCGCTGAGTGGTTTTAATAACAGATGAGACACAGCTAAAAAAAGAATGAGTCCATGCAAGCCGGGGCTGGAGAATTCATCCGGAGGCAACAGAAGGGATATAGAGAAGCAGAATATGCGAGAGAAATATTGAGAGAACACATCTGCATTTGTCTAACTGGAGCCCCGTGAGGAAAGAGAAAATGAGGCAGCGGCAATATTTAGAGAAGGCAAAGAATTTTCAGAACTAATTAAAACTTGCAAGCTTCAGATTTAGGAAGCCCAGTGAATTTCAAGCAGGGAGGAGAGAAAGAAAGCTTCAGCAAGGCTGAGCTGAGGAAAGAGCAGAATACCAAGTCGGAGACACAATCATAAACACAGACAGTCCTCACACAGATAGCCTGCACCGCTGCGGCTTCTCACGGCGGCAGGAAAAGCGAGAGATGGAGATAGTTTCCGGCATACTGCAAGAATTAACTGTCAAGCTTCTGCGAGCAGAAATCTCGTTTAAGAGCAGAGCACAGAAATCTGTTCTCAGGCAGACAGCAAACTGGGGTCAGAAATTCTGAAAGATCAACTTTACCCAGAAAAGAACTTCCCCTCGGTGGGAGAGCTGAGGCCCAAGGAGGATTGCTAAGTAAGGTGAGTGGAAAAGTTAGTGTTTCTAATGAAGTCGGTGCACCTCTGCATGCCAGTACCAGCGGTAAGAACAGTACCCTGTGCAGTAAAGACGAAAACAATCGAAGTGCTTCAAGGCACGTACCGTCTAGGGGAGGATGGTGCGGTTTCAAAAAGGACGTGAGACTCAGCCGCGCCTGCAGCGTCCCCCGGTCGAGTCCGACGGGGGCGCACGGCCCCTCCAGGTGGATCTCACCGCGTGCGCCTGAGCCCGGCGATGTCACGAACGGACGTTACTTCAGTCCAAAGACGAGGCGTGCAGACGTGTGGCTTTGGAGGGATGAAGAGCGCGCGCAGGACGGAAGAAGGCCGGACAGTCCACGCGAGCGCCTCCGTCTGCAACCTGCCGCGAGCGACTTCGAGCGGGAGACGACGCTCCAGCGCTGCCACGGCGAAGGGGCAGTGGCCGGCACGGAAAGCGTGTCCCCAGCTCGGAGGGGGAAAGCCACGGCCTCCGGGCGAGGCCTCAGAGGCACAGCAGGCGTGACGGCCGGGACACGGTGCCCGGGGGCCACAGTGGAGCCGCCAGCCCTGGGAGCAGAGGACGGCGGAGCCGACTGGAGGAGTGTTCTCTCGGCGACCCCGGGGCTGACGGCAGACGGCTGCGTGTGGCAGGGCACAGAGATGCGCGGGCCGGGCCCGAGGAAGGTCACCGCCTGAGCGGTCTTCAGCGAGCCGTGCCAACCCAGTAGAGTGAAGCCGAACAGCGGTGCGTCTGCAGGTTCAGCAGCGGAGAAGAGGCATGAGCAGGCTCGACCTACAGAGATCGGGGTGACGGTGGGGAGCGATCCTCGTGGGCCCTCGAGAGGGCGTCGCACAGTCGAGGGACTTGGGGTCCAGAAGTGGTGCCCGCTCCTTCCTAGACACGGGTCCCTGTGGCCTTGGGGACACTCGTGTGGACAGACACGTGCATCTGACGGCGGGAGGTGTCACTGTGTGAAGCCCAAAAGCAGAACCGCGCTCTCCACGCGTGGGGAGGGGCCAGCCAGAGAGCGGGCGGGGCTCAGAGCTGCACTTCGGCTGGCACGGTCACGCTCGCCTTGCAGGGGCAGAGACGTCCCGTGCAAATGAGAGGGCGACACTGTCTGCACGGAGGAAATCAGAACTGAACTTGCTCCCTGACACCCGGCCCGTCACGCACACGTCCACAGAAGATACTGCTTCTCAAACCACTCGTTTCCCAAACTGAGCTTGGGGGAGTGGATTCAACAGTGACTGCGGGTGGAGAAGCCAGAGTTTCCACCCGAGCTCCCGCCGCAGCGGTTCCACTTAAGTGAGGCTGTTCCGGGGACTCTGAGGAAACACGGCCGCAGGGCGTGACGCCTGCTAGGTAGCGTCAGGGAGCCATGCAGCGTGGGGTGCTCAGAGCAGTCACGTGTGTCCTCTGCTGTGCCTCGGGCTGCTGGTGGGCGTGTGGGTGGGGGTGTGGGTGGGACCTCCCTAGAGATTGGTCCGGGCGCTGGCTGAGGTGCAGGGGTGCGGGGCCTGGGGCACCCGGAGAGGGCGGCTTCCAGATGGGGGGAGGCGCCAGGGAGAGTCTCGCAGGCTTAAGGGGCCTGGAGGCGGAAGCGGAAGAACCGTATTCCAGAAGCAAAGAGCAGCCCTCCAACGGCCCGTGTGAGTAGGGCAGGTCTGTCCTTTATCCTCCAAACCAGGACGCTGAGCCAAATGGCATCCTTACCCACGGTGGGCGGCAGGTGTAAACCAGCCTGTCCTGGGCAGACCGTGTCTCAGTCACTGTCCCCAGAGTGTGCGGAACTCGAGCCCGTACCAGGTAGTTTCAAAATGCTTCCTGCAGCCCGAGGTGAATGCAAGAGGCGGAGGCGCCCATGTGCATAATGGTGAGCCCAGGCCCAGCGTCTAGTCGTAGCCAAGTGTGAGTTAGACGTTAGCCAGGAAGGAAAGCAAATCTTGCAGCAGAAGTTGGCAGGTGCTGCTTTGCTTCTCCCCAAACCGTGACCTTTAATTAACATTGCCTCCCTAACATCCTGTTTCTAGATAGAGGGCCTTGCTTTGTTATTTAAAACAAGCAGTGGAACAGAAACCTATTATGTTTTTAAAGATTGCCAGAGAAGCCGCAGAGAGAACTTTTAATCAAAGGCATTAGGAGCAGTGGCAGTGGGTTTTGTTTGCCTTCTGCCTCTGGCAGTTCCTCGTGGAGTCCCAGCTGAGGGTGCCCAGGCTCTCAAAGTGCCTCCCCTGAGAGGGAGGGAGTCAGAGAGAGTGTGAGACGCAGCTGCTTTCAAGCCTCTAGGTCTCCAGGCCGGCTCTGAGGCGGGAACCAGCGGGGTCTCCAAGGCGAGGCTCCTGGGACTCGGCTCCAGGCTCTTCCCTCGGACACCACCGACCTGCTCCTTTGAGCCTCTGAGCCGGCTCCCTCTCAGAGCCTTCTCTCTTCATGGTTTCCCGGCAGTTTTGAAAGGCTTGACCCAGACCCAGACAGCCCCGAGAAGAGGAGGCCCGTGCAGCCGCGGGCACCCCCGGGACACGCGTCCCTTCCTGACACGAGGCGAGGTCAGCCCTCGCGGCGTCTGAGGCCGACTTAGTTTGCAGACAGCAAATTCCCAGCCAGAAGGTCCCGCCCCTCCTCTGAGCCAGGTTGAAACGGAAGATCTGTGGCTGCAAAACCCCTAGGTAGCGGCGCCCGAGGTCTGACCTTCCAGAAGCTTCCAGGTTGGGGGCACATCGCCCAGTTCTCTGAAGACAGCTGGGGCCAGTGGTCAGAGGCAGCCTGTGGGACTCGCCGCCTGCCTTGGCTCTTGGGACCGTCTCTGCTCCGAACGAGGTGGGCTCTGCTCCCATCACTCACAGGTTTTCTCGAGTGTTGGAAACAGGCCCTCCCTGGCGGCCTAGGGGTTGAGTCTCAGCACTAGCACCGCTGCCTCCTGTGTCCGGCCGGCCAGGGAGGGACCCGCAGGGCGCAGCAGACCTCTCCCGCCGCCCTCTGCCCCCTCAGCAGTGTGTTTCAGTGGATCTGCCTGCTCTGCTCCCCGCTGTCTCTGGGGAGTCCTCCCACTCCCGCACCTCTGGCCTGCGCCCGGCTCATGTACACAAAAATAAAGAAAATCTCAAAAAAATAAAAATTGAAAACAGGTGACATTTTCAAGGCTGTTCCACGTGGCAGACAGAGGGACTCGGCGCCGCCGCGGCGGGCAGGAGCAGGCAGTGCTGCGTTCGAGCCGCAGTGCCGGGGCGCGCTCTGTTCCCCAGGCAAGCCCTTTCCCCGTCTCCGTGTGGACGGCACTAAGTAGGTGAACGGGCGCTCTGCAGAGCTCTGGGCCGAGGCGGTGGACGCCCCTCCCTCCGGGCTGCTGGCCACGCACGCGCGTGCCGGGCCCGCGGGCCTCACTCCTGAGCCGCCCTCCGGCGGCACCTCACAGCACACTGCAGTCTCCTCTTGGAGTTCTTAGATCTGTCACGTTAAATCGCTCCACTATCATTTGAAGTGAGAGTTACGGCCGAGACGTGATCGGCTGACTCCAGAGATGTCTCGCCGGGGAGGGCCGAGATCCACGGGCGTGCGCCTCGGAGCGGGCCGGCCGCTCGCGTCTTGGTGCTTGTGGCTCTCCCCTGCGTGTCAGGACGACAGTTACTGTCGGGCTGAGACGCAGCGTCGGCCCAGCGCTGGCTCCGCGTACGCAGCAGGCCAGGAGCGGTGCCTTCCCGCCGGCCGCCCCCGCGCCGCTTGTTCCTGGACGCCCGGGCCTCGCAGACGGCCGTGGGAGAGCCCGCGCCACGGTGCCGCAGCGCCCCCCGCGCGTGTGCCCGAGCACAGGCGCCATGACCCCCACACCCCACGCCCGGGCGTGCTGGTGCACGAGGGCCGGTTCCAGGTGGCCTGCAGGTGGGAAGGGGCGTGATGCAGGAGACCCCGGGAGGCAGCCCCCGTAGAGAGGGGCAGGGGCAGCCTCGAGGGGCCGGGCCTCGCTCCTTCTCGCTGGGTGGGCCAGGCTGCGTGGAAGGGGCTGGTGCCACCGCCACGAGCGTGAGGAGGAGGAAAGGGCGCTCTGCTCACCAGCCGCCGGTTGCGCCAGCGGTCAGTTCCTTGAGATGCCCAGCCCGGAGCCCGGGCTGAAGGAGGGGTGGCGCCTGCGTCTCCCCTGCCCCCTGCTCTGACCACGGCCCCCGCACTCTGCATCGCCGTGTCTGCTGCGCCTCCACGGGCGTGACCCGCGAGGCTGCCGGTGCCCCACCCTCAGCCTGCCCGCCTGCTCTGTGTGGGGTCCGGCCAGGCGGGGTAGGGGAGTCGTGCTAGCTCCAAGTTCATAAGCATTCAGAGGGCTTACTGGAAGGCAATCTGGTTAACAGAAGCTCTCTTGGGAACGTTATTGACTGTGTGCAGAAACGATCTCCTTGCAAAAGCTTCAGTGTTTAAACGCGAGTCCGCTCAGACGGACTGACGGAGGGCTGCAGTGAGAGGCGCTGAGCAGCAAGTAAACAAGAAAACAGAGAAAAAGAACAACAAAACCTGCCTCGCTGCCCACAGCTCGCCAATGGCCGGTGGACGCTGGGGACCGGGACAGACGTGGGCAGGGCTCTTCAAGGCCTCGTGGGTTCAAGCTGGCGGGTCCCGAAGGCTCTCGGGGCTGCCGCAGGCCTCGGCCTTGCAGCGCACCCCGGTCCCCCTGGGCCCAAGTGGAAGCAAGTCGGCAGCGGCTCCTCCAGATGCCCGACCAGCCGCTCGCAAGTGGCGTGTTCTGTCCATCTTCACAGCGACCCGCCGAAGAATGGCCGCGGAGTCCAGCGGAACTCCCGCCGCCGCCCTGTTGGGGGCCGGCTGCACGAGGTGCTGTGGAGGCTCAGAAGCCAGGAGTGTGCGGTGTCACAGGTAGCCGCCCAAAAGGGGTTTCCCCGTGAACCCCGTTGTGTGCCACGCGCTGGCCCTGAGCAGCGGTCACCACGCAGACTCGAGTGTCTCCAGCCCCGCCCCCCACCCCCACCCCCGTTAAAGGAAGCGGCAGTTGCTATTTCATGCTCTTTATAGTTTTTATGTACTTTAGACAATTCAGAAATATTGATGAATATTACAAGGCTTTATCTGCTGGCGTTTTTATGCTATAGGTGGAAGTTAAATGGAACAGAGGTTGACACTGGCATGGATTTCCGCTACAGTGTTGTTGAAGGCAGCTTGTTGATCAATAACCCCAATAAAACCCAAGACGCTGGGACGTACCAGTGCGTAGCAGCAAACTCGTTCGGAACAATTGTTAGCAGAGAAGCAAAGCTTCAGTTTGCTTGTAAGTAGCAATCATCTCCGCTGCAAATGTTACTTTGAGTCTTTGTACTATTATACGGGAGCCTTTGAAAGAGTCTTTAAAAAGCTGATCTTATGTCATCTTCTTCACCCTTTTTCCATAGGTGGGAACTGTGTGGTTTGCATCACACTTTGTCAGTCTGGGTGGGAAGTGCACCCTCCGCTCCTATCAGGAGAGATGCTTTGACTGTGTGACGGCGGTTATGGGGTGGTGCACATGCTCGTGTGGTCACGCTCGCAAACACACCTGCACACACAGCATAGAGAGCGTCTTGGCGGGCAGCTGGACTTCCGGTCACTGAATAGAGCGTTGCTAGCCACGTAATTCTACGAGTCTCTAATTCTCTCTTTTTTATTTCGCAGAGTAGGAAAACTCTAAAAACAACTACAGTGACAACAGAGAGCAGGCAGTGTCTCCTTTCATATGACCCCTTTTATATTTCTAGCTTAGGGCCATTAAAAACAAATCCCGATTCTAGTAAAAGTTCATGAGAATATTCTAACAGCTGGACTCAGGGATAGCAAGTTGAAAATAAAACCAAGTCGCTGGCGAGAGCAGAAAGGCATTTGCGGACCGGCGCCTTTGAGGATTAATGTTCATCTGCGTTTTCAAGGGTTTACGTATTTGCATAGGATGATGTATTTCCTCGTGTAAAATCCCAACCCATAGAGAGTGCGTTAATGTCAAAGGTTCCATAATCACGAAGTCTGTCGCAGCAACACTGAGAACATTCTCATTAACAGAATCCTCCGCAGAAACTCCCCATCAGATACAGCTAATATCCAGCGCTTAATCTGTGATTGCTGTTCCGTGGCGTTTTTATGAGTTGAGAAATGAGTTTCCTGAGTATCGGCTCTAGACGGATCCGGGGTTATTTTGTGTGTGGATGTCCCCCGAGTAGTCCTCTCACAGTCCTAGGTGTCCGGGGTAGCGGCGGGTCACACGTCTGAGAGCTGCAGAACTGTGCTGTCCCTCCGGTCTGAGGAAAGTCTAGCATCGGCACTTAGCTTGGTGATAGCAAGTGAGTCTTGCTGGGTCACTTCAGAAACAGACCACGGACCCTCAGGCCAGGGAAGGAGTGTCTTTGGTTCGATTTTGGATCTCACGGTGCTGGAAATGACGAAAAACAGCAGCAGGAACAGTAAACAGAAGCAGGGTCCCCAGACGACTGTCAGCCCCGCGTTTCCTAACTCATGGCTTCCGGCCGCAGCTCCCTGCTCAGGGCCATCCTGCGTGCGCCTTTCTGGCCTCAAGAGCTGACAGAGACTCGTGTCCGAGTCCAGGCGTTGGGCTGGAACGGCCCCCGGGGACGCTGCCCATGGCCCTGCGCCCAGGGGACTGGGCTGGGGCGTCCTGAAAACTAGGTGAGCCCGCTGTGCGCAGGAGCAGCCTGGCCGCTCTGGTTTTCGAAATACACAAAGGCAACCCCAAGACCCTCCCTAGGGTCGCGCTAAACCTCTGAACAGCCAGAGCGGCCGGCCCTCACTGTGCACCTCTGGCTGCGCGTCTGTGCTGGACTTGTGGTCACTCCCCGCCCAGCACCCGCTGCCCCAGCTCTCGGCATCTCCTCGGCTCTGGCTCGGGCGCCTGCCCGATGTGGCCATGGGCCTGCCCCCGCCTGGCCTGGGCGCTGTGCTCGGGGCCCTGAGCAGTGGGGTCCAGGGCCCAGCCTGTGTCCAGGGCACTCGCCCACATGACCAGCCCTCCCCAAGCCCTGCTCTCGTCACCTCCCTTGAAAACGCGGCAGTGCAAGCCAGGGCCGACTCCGCCACTCGGCCGGCCCAGAGCGACCGTAGCATGGTCCGGCCCAGCTGAACAGAAGGTTGTTTGCCCTTTTGCGTCACCTGAGCAGCTTCTGTCCCTCATGCGGGCCCCGGGAAAGCGCCTGTGCTGACTCGGGGCACACCCTCCTCCGCAAGCATCCGCCGGGAAGCCGGTGAGCACGCCCGTCCAGGGCGCGGCACGCTGGCCAGGGTGCAGCGGCCAGCGAGGGCTTTCCCTGCGGCGACTGGACACAGCCCTGCTGTCCGCACACGTGTGTGCAGTTGCCGTGAACCTCCCCACGCAGGACAGCTGGCCCCGCTCCCCCGCTGCTCTCAGAGCGGTCACTCTGCAGCTGCTCGCTGGGTCAGGTGCGTCCCCCCCCCGGGGCCCCGAGCCGCTTCTCTCCAGCAGCCCCTCAGCTGGGACGTGTGGAAGCGCGAGTCCAGGGCCGCCTCCCGGGTTGCCCACCGGCACCCAGCGGAGGACGCAGGCTGGGCCGCGGGCCCGTCTGCGCTCAGAAGCCCGCACACCCCGCCTGTCCGCGCCGCTGCCTGGACTCAGCCTCTCGACCATCAGTCTGCAGTTTCCAGACTGTTCTTTTTCGCTACAAAAATCGTAGACGTCGCCTCTACGCAGCCGCTTCCCGCGCTGGCGTCAATCGCCCGCGGCGGTGTCAGCCGGCAGGAAGCTGCTCCGGCGTCACCGAGCGTTCTCATTGTGGCCGGGAAGGCAGGCTGCCCCGCCGCACTAACTCTGGAGTTATGGGCTCTTCCCTCATTTTAAACGTGAGCCGTTGGGCTGAAATGGACCTTAAATGTCTCCCGACTTGTGCTTGTTACAGATGAGGTGAGGGCGCAGGAGCCGAGCCACTCGCTGTCGTCTGCACGCGAAATGGTGGCCGGGCGGGAGGCAGCGCCCCTCCCCGCCCGGCCCCGCCCCTCCCTGCCCACCCTCCGCCCCAGGAGACCCCGGCCACTCGGGGCAGGGCAGCACCCCTGGCTGGCCGGGAAGGTCAGCTCCTGAGCACGCGCACCCAGGCCCGACCCGCTGTCCCTCTGCTTTCGCGCTGCCTTGCCCAGCCCCTTCTGCCCTCCCTCCTTGTCCCCCTAAACCTGAGACTTGGGCCGCGGGCAGCGGGTCGGCCCTGGGGTCTGGGGCTGGGCGCGCCGGGCTGACCGCAGACCCTGATGCGTGCCTGGGAGGGCGGCTTCCTGCCCCCGGGTGGGCGAGCGACCGCACCCCGTTGCCGGGGCTCCAGGGCGATGAGGCCGGCAAGTCCCCGCCTCGCGGCCTGGCGCTCAGGCCTCACGCTGTCGCGATCGCAGCTCTGTCCCGGCCTTTTGCTCGGCGGGCGCCGGCCTGGCCCTGTCCTCCTGGGCGACTGCGGTAAAGCCGCTCCGGCCGCCAGGGCGCTCACTCAGCCTGTCGGTGTGAAGCATCACGTGGGCAGGGCGGGCCTGAGTGCCGTGCGCTGGCACCAGGACAGTGCGGGGGGGACAGGCAGTCGACAGGGCCTCCCGGGGCGCAGGGGCCGAGCGCCGCCCTGAGAAGCATCCGCGGCACCGCAGCGCGAGCCTGATCCCGGCCAGGGAGGGCCCCCGGGCATGGCAGACCTCCTCTGCCTCCCGCTGCCCCCTCAGCAGTGCGTTTGGTCCACCTGCCTGTTCCGCTCCCCGCTCTGTCTCTGGCGAGTCCTCTCAGCCCCGCGCCTCTGGCCTGCACCCAGCTCTTGTGTGCATCAATAAATAAACCTTTAAAAAAAACAGGGGGCCGCCCCGTGACGGCAGGGAGCCGCTGGCGTGGCGTCGCCATGCGGGTCTCAGGCACCAGCGTGCTCGCTCTGGGCCGTCAGCCCCACCCCGGCCGCCGCGGGCGGCCCCTGCGAGCCGCGTGCAGCCGCAAACCCAGGGCGCTGGCCTGGCCTCTCGTCGGGAGGGCCGCGGCCGCCCATGCTCCCAGCTGTCGTCGCTGCCGGACGGCTGTTTGGGCAAGTAATTCGCTGCTTGTCACCCTCCTTCCGCGTGTTCCACCCTGTGGCCCCCAGGCCCGTCCACGCTATGCCAGAGGCAGGTGTCGCCTCGTCGCCCCGAGTGCTGCCCCCGCGAGTGTAGACGCGCCCCGCGAGTGTAGACGCGCCCCGCGAGTGTAGACGCGCCCCGCGAGTGTAGACGCGCCCCGCCCCGGGCCCGGCTGTCCGGAGCGCACAGACTGGAAGCCGCGCGGAGTGCGCTGCAGCGTCCCTGTGTGTCGGGCCGGGCCCCCAGCGTCCGGGACTCCATCCCACTGCCCCGAGGCCGGGCTCGCCCCGCTGTGGCCGAGCTGGCCCGGGTGCTCGCAGAGGCCCCGCGTCCGAGCCGCCCGCGCGAGGAGGGGCGTTCTCATGGGGCCGTGTCTTCTCGGAGACACGTCTGCTCGTTCTCGCGCCGTTGTCTCCACGGTTGTCTGCTCCGTGGACGCGCAGGCACTCTTTATATGTGCTGGCCCTCAGGCCCGTGTGACGCGCAGACCCCACGCACGGGCGTCTCCGTCTGGCGGCCGTGTCTCCCACTTGCAGAAGCCGCTCCGCGTGGAGCCGACTGGGGCTGTGCTTCTGCTTCCCTGGCCCTGGAGACAAGCCCGGGCTTCCAGCAGCCAGTGCCGTGGAGCCCCGCCTGCTGCTGCTTCCCTGCGGGGTACAGGCGGGCTCTGGGGCTGGGCTTCTGGGCCCCCTGGCCCGGAGAGCTGACGGCAGAGGGCGCTGACCGCACCAGGGGACCTGCCGCCTGGGCTCTCGCTGGGCCTTTTGCTCTCTGGGAGTAGCCGGGCTTTGAACGCCATCGGTTTGATCTCGTGAGGTAAGAGGACAGCGCGGCGGACTCGGCCTGTCTCTCCCGGCGTGTGTCTGCGGGCGTGGTCCCAGCGTCCGAGCAGCGCCGAGGTCTCCACAGGCCCCGAGTCCCTCTGTCCCTGGACTTCTGCTTCCGCAGCACTGCCCCCGAGGCTGCCCCTTTATCTGGCCCTTGAAAGGAGCTTTGCTCTCTCAGGCGGCGTCTGACCCTCCGTGGCTGGGCGGGCCTCTGCTCTACCCCTGCCAGGCGCTGCCCGACCGTTCCGGGGGCTGCGGGCCGGGGTCCCTGCTCTACGTGGGCAGCTGCCCAGGCCCCGGCTGGCGAGCCCACGCTGCGCCGTCAGCAGGAGGCGGCGGTCAGCCCTGCAGAGCGGTGCTCGCGGGCTTCAGCAGCCAAGCCCAAGCCCAGGGCGTGTGAAAGGGGTGTGTGTGCACATGTGTGCATGCCTGTGAGTGCATACATGTGTGTGTGCATGTGTGTTTGCACATGTGCGTGTGTGTGTTCCATGAACTGCATTACCATGCTAGACGTTTTGCTGGAGAGATTCTGCGCTGGCCCCGGAGCGTGCGCGGACCCGCTGCGGCGGTGCTCTGGAGCGAGTCTGGAGCGAGCCTGAGCCGTGGCCCCACGACAGTGCTGAGCCGCGCCTCGCCCCTCCCCGAGCGCAGAGCCCGGCGCTTCCACGGCTCCACTCCCGCGGTGCCAGCGCCGTCCTGCCTGCGAGGCCCCGCGCCCTCGCGCACCCTCGTCCCGCCTTCTGGGTGGGCCTCCTTTCTCCACGCGGCCGCTGCGAAGGGCCTCTCGCCTGGGCCGGCTGCTCTCGCCGCCTCAGACGTGACCGCGTGAGCAGGTGCTCTGGACGGAGGACGCACGTCTGCGGAATAAACAACGCGGAATCGATATGGATCGAGCGGGGAAAGAATTTAAGAGAGACAGAAATGCCTTGACCTTTATCAGCCTACGAGGCGATATTTTTCTTAAATATTCTTTTCCTTTGGACTGACAAGTAACGTTTTACGTTCCGAGGCATGGAGCCTGCTCGTGAAGCTCAGATCCAGAGGCGCATTTCTCCTTCCAGAAAACCTCCACGTGCCACTCTCACTTCGGTCCGCCGTCTTCCAGGAGCGCTGTGAGGCTCTGCCAGGGGCCTGTGACGCCGCCGCTCCCGTGCGCTCAGAGGCCACGACCCGGAGTCCTCGTCTCCCTGGGCGTCCTCCCTTGGGCGCCCGCTGCCCACCAATGGCCACGGCGCCCTCCTCCCGCCCGACAGCCCGGCCGGCCCCCCTGCGTGGGCTTGCTCCGTCCTTGTGTGCCTGGGCCCCGCACGGGCCTCATCCGACTTGCCGGAGTCACTCCGCTCGGCCCCGTCGCTCGGCTGTTGGGCCCTCGCGTCCCAGGCGGGGCTCTGGACACGCTGTGGACGCCCGTGGGTCTTCGGGGCTCTGTCGTGGTTTCCTAGGAGTGCGATCTCACCTTCAAGGCCAGCTCTGTGCGGGATGTTTTGAGTGACTCCCAAGCTGCTCTCCAAATGGCTGCATCATTTTTTTTAAAGATTTTATTTACTTGTGCACACAAGAGCTGGGGTGCAGGAAGAGGAGTTGGGGTGAGAGGACTCCCCAGAGACAGAGCGGGGAGCAGAACAGGCAGATCCACTGAAGCACACGCTGAGGGGAGCAGCGGGGGGCAGGAGAGGTCTGCTGTGCCTGTGGGTCCCTCCCTGGCCAGGGAGCGAACTCGCGCTGCCGTGGCTGCGGAAGCCCCACAGTGCGGCGCTCAGCCCCTGCGCCACCAGGGAGCGTCATTTTTAGATCTAGGTAACGCGTGTAAAGGTTGCGCTTTCTCTGCACCCTCGCGGAGACTGCGGCTGTCTCTCACTTACCAGCAGAGCAGGTGTCGGGCGGCGACATCCTGTTCCGTCGCCTCCCCTGAGGCCAATGCAGGGGCGCCTCCCACGGGCTCGCTGGCCACCGTGCGCCTTCAGAGGTGCGGTCGGCCCCCGTTCGCCGGAGCTTCTGCGGTTCCGTGGCACAGTCGTGGGGTTTCCTCAGACACACGGACGACGCGCCCTCTCAGAGGTGGGCTGGCCCATCCCGTACTTGTCTTTTTGCTGTGCTTCCTGAGGAAGTCATCTCAAGTACAGGAGTCTGACTGTTGACGAAGTCGGGTTCTCGTCCCTTCTGATGCCGAGAAACCATGGCTCGGTCTGTCCGCAGCCACCGCTCCGCCCTGTGCCTCCCGCGGGCAGGTGCAGCCCAGCTCCCCGCGTCTCCAGCCCACTGAGAGCTGCCTTCGGCCTGTCTCCCTGGGCCGCCGTCGCTCGGGGCAGTGGTTCTCCGGTTACCCAGACCACCCTGTGCAAGCAGCTCTTTGCTCGCGGACTGGCCGTGGGTGTTCCGAGGTCAGCCAGCCACAGACGCACGGCTGCCTTCGGCCCTTGCTGTGCCCGCGCGTCCCTCTGTGCTGAGGACGGCAGCTCCGGGGCGAGGTCTGCTGACCCCCCGGCATCCATGCACACGGCCCCTGCCGCAGGGCAGTGCTGTGGCGTAGGACGAAGACCGCACTCCACGCCCGTGCCTGTGGGGCCTCAGCGCGGCACGTCTGGAGGCAGCACCGCGGTCCCTGTGTGCCGGCGCTGCGGAAGCCCTGGACCCGCAGGGCGGGCCGGCAGGGGATGGCGGGTCAGGACGGCCGAGAGCCCCTCACGGACAGCCTCCTGCAGCGAGGGCAGAGCGTCTTCAGCTGGGGAAGGCTGAGCAGGAAGCCTTGCTCTGTGATGACTGACACCTCACCGAGGGCCGTCGTGGCGCTGGGCGCGTTGAGCGCGGTGGTCTTCGGCCCCGCTGTGTCTGTGGCGTGTGGGCACCGGGTGGCGGACAGCACCGGCCGTGGAGGCCCGAGACCAGGCGCGTGCCCCTGCTGACCGGCCGCCGCGCCCTGGCCTTCCGACGTGCTCGTTCCCCATCATCCCTGTCCTCTGGCTCTAAGAAGTAAACTCGCCCGGAAAGGCGTGGAAGCAGCAGCTCCAGTGTGCACGAGAAGACCGTGGAGGGCTTGGAAATGTTTAAATTTAACCACAGGAACGGTGCTCCTGCAGGAACAGACAAATTGGATGTGAGCCCCAGACGTGGCCGTCGGTGGGGTCTTCTCAAGGCAGACCTGTGCCTGGAAAGCGCCTCATCTCTCAGATCTAATATCTCAAACCTCCCCCCTCCTCCCGCCTCTGCAGCACGTGGGTGCCTGGGAGGTCCCTGTGGCGCGCACACACATCCATTTTAACGTTTTTAATTTACTCCAACGTGGCTGCACTTAATAAGCGCGGGTTCCGGCAGCAAATGAACAGTTGAAGTGATGGATGCCTCTCCCAGTGTCAGCGGCTCTGCTGGTGTCGCCAGGCCTTTCCGTCCTGTGCGGCGCGGCGAGCTGCATGGCGGGCTGGGCAGCCGGAGCCCACGCCAGCAGCTGACGTCAGTCAGAGTTCCTCAGGCCCTGACCACGACACGTGCTTTCCTGCGGCCACAGCAGCGGCCTGCCAGGGAGCCTGTGGCCCTGCCGTGGCTCCCCGTGGCCCTGCCGTGGCTCCCCGTGGCCCTGCCGTGGCTCCCCGTGGCCCTGCCGCAGCCACCTCTGGTCGGCTGGAGCGGGAGAAGACCTTTGCGCTCCCGCAGAAGCGTTGGTCTCGCTCGGCTTTCCTGGCGCCCACTCGCGGGCCGTTGGCTTTGCGTCCCTTTGAGAACCCTACGGGGTCTGCGCGGGCTGAGGCCCTGGTTGGGGAGGAGAGCCCGGGGCTGGCTCCCGCTGGCACGCCGACGGGCTCGATCCGCCTGCGCGCCCATCGCTGTGGCGACTACGTTGGAACACGTGGGGGTGTCTCCATAGGGTCGCCTGAAGGATTTCTGGAAACCCAAATGTGAAGAGGTGGGAGATTCTCGCTGGGGCTGACACGTGAGCTTTCCCCGGCCAGTCGGGCACCACCGCCTGGCACCCGCGAGTCTGAACACACCACCCGACGCAGTGGCCCTTCGGCACCCTCGTCACCCTCTTCAACCCGTCGTGCGGTGTTCCACGCAGCCTTATTTCTCAGAAAAAATAAAAAATGGAAATGAAAAGCTGGAAGCCAAAAATAAAATCCATACTTAATACATCAGCTAAATATACCCCCACGTTTTCTCGTGGCTGCATTAATTCAAGGGACCTAATTCGGGCGGCCCCGCCGCCCGCGTGAGGATGGACGCGCAGTGCCGCTCTCGTGCTCCGGCGTCTCTCTCGAGGCTGATCAGAAGGGATGCTGCTTGCCCGAGCCCCGAGTAAGAGCTGCGTTCTTTAAAGCTATCTGGAAGGAAGATTAAGTGGAGGAGCAGAGAAGGCTGCTTTTATTTTTGGCTTCAGCCTGTTCTGCCCAAGTCTCCCCACAGCTCCTGCCCTGGCTTCACGCCGTCCGTCAGGTGGAGAGGTCTCCAGAAGCAGGCGCCGTGAGGTGCTGGCCGCTTCACCCGTCCGCACGCAGGTCCTTCCCGAGCGGAGCTGCTTGAGGAGTGTTTCCCGGGCGGGCAGCAGGCAGTGGGCAGCGGGCAGTGGGCAACGGGCAGCAGGCAGTGGGCAGCGGGCAGTGGGCAGGCAGCCGGTGGGCAGCGGCAGCGGGTGGGCAGCAGGCAGGCAGCGGGCAGGCGCTCCTCCCATGGCATGGATGGAGATGCCTCTGACGTGCACAGAGCTCGCAGGGGTCAGCAAACCAGGGATCAGTGAGGCATTGCCCTCGCACGGCTGGGGTTTCGTCTGCACCGGGAACTGAGGCTCTCGGAGTCCACGCGCCTTTTAACCCCTTGCAGCTTCCTCACAGGGCGTTTAACAGCTGCTCTGTTTAGGGAGGCTGCTCCGCGGAAGGCTGCGGGTCGGGGCCAAGGCCCGGGCCCTTCTGGCCTCGGCGCCCTGCTGTGTGGACCGCGCAGGCCCTGGGCCCCACCCACCGGCATCCATCCACCCCTCGCGCCTGGTCCTCTCTGTCCCTTTCCTTCCCGGTCCCGCCTACAGACTGACCCTGTCTGTGTCCTGTGCACAGGTACCTGCTTCCCGCTCCTCACGCCCGCAGGCCCTGCCGGGTCATCTGCGCCAGGCTGCGCCCCTCCCGGGGGCCTCGGCAGGGCTCCGGCCGGCGGCCTGTGTCTTCCTCCTCGGCCTCCGCCAGCAGGTCACGGCCGTCACGCCGCCAAGCAGAGCTGAGCCGCATAACCGAGTCAGGCCGCTTCTGCTCGGACCCCGCAGTGCTCCCAGGAGCCGCCAGGCGCCCGGCCTCCCTGCACCACCCTCCTGCCCGCCCCCCCCAGCACCCTGAGGGCCCAGAGCTGGCCCTCTCCCTCCTGCCGCTGCCTCCTGGTGTCCCCACACGCGTCCAGGGTCCTGGTCAGAGCTTTGCTTCTGCGCGGAGCGGCTGCCCCAGATGTCCCCTCCGAGGTCACCCACTGGCTCAGCCCGACTCCCACTTCGCTCAGGCCACAGTGCTCCCCCGCCGCCAGCCCCTCTGCCTGCTCCGTCCTTGTCTTCTTCGCCTTCTCACCTACAGTGGGGCCTAAAGGAGACCGTCTGGGTGACCTTCCTGCGCCCCGCCGGCTGTCCGCGCCCCGGGGCAGTCGTTTCTGCGTGGCTGTGCCCGGGGCTGCCCCACGGCGCCTCGTCTGCACAGGTGGAAAGATGAGCTGAGTGTGGATTTCACCCTCCGTCTACCCTGGAAAACCGGTGGAGGCTGTTTGTCACAATATGTTCCTGCAGATCTTAGTAAAATTAAGGCAGCTTTTGTTAGCTTTCCATTACTGGGAAATTGTTCCCTGCACTTCAGCTCACTCCAGCTGTGAAGGCAGCAAAACATCGCATCAATTAAAATACTCCAATTAACACTAATCAGGAAGAACAGTATTAATAACCGGCCCGCGGTGCGCCGAGCCTCACACCGCTACAGGCTCGGCGCCTCAGCTCCGTTCCGTCATCCTGCGCCCTCGCATGAGCTTTGATAAAATAACGAATCTCTGCTTCCAGGGAGGAAGGTGGAGGCTTGAAAAACACCGTCAATTCCTTACAGCACGGCTGGGCCCTTCTGCCCAGCAGACACGGCGTCGCTCACTTCAGCACCAGGGTGCTGGACAGCTCCCGGCCAGCCAGACTGGGCCCAGAACACCCAGTCCGCTTGGGGCTGGCAGGCTGATGGAGCGCACAGGCCGTTCCCTCCTAGGCTGGTGCGCCCCGTCCACCCTCACCTGTCTCTGCCGTGGTGAGAACATTCGGGCCTAGCCCCCTACCCAGTCTCCGCCATGCCGGGCGTTCCCGCTCAGCAGCTGTTCCTGCCGCGACGAAGCTGGCCAGCGTCTCCCGTGTCCCCGCCACCGCCTTGCGTCACCGCCTTCCACCGCCTGGGTCGGTGAGTCCGGCTCCTCCTGATCGAGTGAGCGCCGAGCGTCGGTCCTGTCTGCCGACGCCCAGAGCCCCAAGCGTCAGCCACGCTGTGTCAGTTTCCTGCGTCGTGCTGAGGCGTGCACACGCGTGGGCGGCCCTTGCGCTGCAGCTGTGACGCGTGTGCCCGCGTGCCCTTCCGCTCGGCAGGCGCTCGGACGAAAGCGTGGTCTCGAAGTGACGCTGGCCCCGTGCTCCTTGCGCATAGCTCGCAAGGACCTGGTGGGACACGGGACGTTCACGCGTCGGGACAGCCCCCGAGCAGCATCTCCTCCTGAGCCCCAGCGCCTCGTGCAGCGAGTCAGCCCTGCCCCAACCGCCGCACAGAGGCGCTGGCCATCCGAGGCGCTGCCTCGGGAGCACGTTGGGATGCTTTCTTGGAAGTAAGCGCTGCACGGCCGCACGGAGGCCGCACGCAGCACGGGGGCAGCGGCTGGGCGGGCAGCGGCGTTCGGTGACTGCAGAGTCTCAGATTACAGAGTCCAGAGGTGGGAGGTGGCTCCCTGAGGTCAGGGCCCGTCATGGGTGCATTTCACAGTTACAGCGCAACAGACTTGCTCACTGTGCAAACACAGTTAATGATGGTGTAAGTGACCCACCATTCCTTAGGAATGTTGTTGGTCTGTCTTCACCACGATGAACAATGTGTGGGGCGTGCACACCCCAAGTTGTCCGTACGGAAGGTACATCTAGATGTGAGTCAGGTGCTCTCCTAAGGCAGAGGCTGGGACGTGCCTCCAGAGGCAGCAGCTGTGCCAGGTGCTCTTCCCTCAGGTAGGCTGAGGGGCCACTGCCTTGATGCCGTGTGTCCATGTGACATGTGGAGGCCACGTGGGAAAGTAGGTGCACAGGGCCCAGCTGGTGCGGTGTGACCAGAGACGGGCAGAAGCCTGCCCCTGCACCCCAGGAGTGCCGGCCCCTGGTCTGCTTCTGGGCGTGCACAGGACTCGGCCGCACAAACGCCAGCAGTGCACACGGGCATGGGCCGGTGAGTTGGTGCCAGGCTCAAGCCGTGAATCGGAATACAAAGCTTCACTGCTTTTACAGGAAGACGTGGGAGAATGTTCCTGTCATTCTGGGATAAGGAAGAGTCTCTGAAATCCAGAAACTAAGAAAGTAAACTGTGAAGGGCAGGTCAGTGTGCTTCTAGGGCTTCCGTTCACCAAAAAGTGCCAGAAAGAGAGGGTGCAAACTAACCAGATGAGTTCTGGGAGATACTTATAAAAATGTAACTGACAGAGGGTCCCAAATGTATAAAGAACTCCCATTAGTAAGAAAATGACAGAAGCCCAATAGAACGGGGTAAGGGGCAGAAATTGACACTTAAGCGTGAGAAATATGAGGACCCATGGAAAACAGCCATATCAGTAACCAGAGAAGTGCAGATCAGGGCCTCCCTGGGGTGCAGGGGTTGGGTGCCGCACTGTGGGGCTTCCACAGCCCCTGCAGCGCGAGTTCGATCCCCGACCAGGGAGGGACCCACATGGTGCAGCAGACCCTCATGTCTCCCCGCTGCTCCCCTCAGCAGTGTGCTTCAGTCCATCTGCCTGTCCTGCTCCCTGCTGTGTCTCTGGTGAGTCCTCTCACCCCTGCACCTCTGGCCTGTGCCCCAGCTATTGTGTGCACAAACAGATAAAATCTTTAAAAAAAAAAAAAAAGAAGAAGAAGTGCGGCTTAGAGTGACTGGTTACGGTCGCTGCTTCTCGCAGCAGCTGGACCACACGCGGGTGCTAAGTGTGGGTGTGAAGCTCACAGTCTGCCCACCCCTTGGGAAACAGGTGGCATGAAGTCACTTGTGAGCTGCTCGACGGGACTGTGTCTCTGCACCCGTGGGCCCGCGCCCCAACCCCGCGCCTCCCGGCACTGTGCTCTCTGTGATGCTGAGTGGGGGGCTCGGGTGGACAGAGGCGAGGAGGTGTGACTGGGGTGGCCGCCACGAAGGGCTGACGTCGTGCACACCCGCACGTCCTGAGATGCTGGTGCCAGCCCAGAGGGCCCCTCCCAGCCGTCGGCTGAAACCATCACCCGCGTGACGGCGTCAGAGGTGGGCCTCGGAGGGTGACTCACGGGCGCAGCCGGGAACAGGGGGAACAACCCCCGTGAGCTCACAAGCGCGGCTCCGCCACTCCCCCCCCAGCGAGGAGATGGCGAGTGGCTCCAAGCCGGGAGCCGGCCTCCTGGACGCCGGGCCCAGCTCGCAAGCCGGGCACCCGGCACAGAACGACAGGCAGGAGCGCTCGCTGCTTCTGCCCCGTCTGTGGCTCCACGGCAGGTGGGCGGAAGGGCCGTGCGCGGCTCAGCAGCGCTGGATCCGTCGGCCGCGGGGCGTGGCTGCCTGTCCCGGCACCTGCTCTGCCAGGCCTTCCCTCCTCGGTGTGTAGCGCTTGTTGTTGCTGAGGCCGAGGGCACTGTTCAGGACGTCCACACAGGAGAAAACGCTTGCGTGCGCTTCCTCGGGTGCTCCTTGAACAGAGGTCGCTGATTTCCGTTTTCAGTAAGAAACGCAGACGTGGCGGCCGGCCGGAGCGGCCTGTGGGGTCGCGGGGGCCTCGTTGCAAGAGCAGCAGCTGGGGAAGGGCCTGGTCGCCGCGGCTGCCCTGCTGCGGGGCCTGTGGCCCCTGCCCGCCCTGCCCGGCCCTCCGCGGTGCTGGTGCCTCTCTGCCAGGCCCCGGTGTGGACTTAGTGTTTGTGGTCATTTTGCCCGTTGGAACCTCTGGAAAGAAAGAAGCTTCCTGTATTTCGTTTGCCCTCCCAGCAGCCAGCGCAGGGCAGGGGCGCACGTGGGCGTGCTGGAGGGAGCGCACGCGTCCGTCTCCTGTCCCCGTGGTGTGTTCTGAAGCACGTGGCGCAAGGCAAGTACCTCCGAAGATCGGAGCGTCGGCCACATGCAGCCTCTCTCCAGCCCGTCTCCGTGTCAGGGCTGGAGAGACAGGGCCCGCGGCACAGCTAGATAGACGTGACTAAACACGGAGCCTGCATGTCTGTTTGATGGTGGTTTTATTTGCAAAACTGTAGTTAAATGAGATAAAAATATATGGTTGAAGTTGCCGAAGCAACTTAAATTCAACATAAATAACAGCTGCTCTTCATCTGGGAAGTTCATTTAGACACAGAACATTTTTTAGGCCCTTAATTTGTTTTAAAGCAGGGCACACTCACTCACCACCCGGTAGCCTTTCAGAAAGCTCTAGACTGGAAGCCGGACGGGACGGGCGGAGCGCCCCTTTCCAGCCGGTCTGCTGCGCCGAAGCTCCCTCCCCTGTGGCCCAGGCCCACCACCTGCGGCCAGGTGCCGGCCCTGGGGTCCGCAGCCTCTGCTACGCCTCCGGGATTCCGAAGCCTGGGCGGCGTGGCGAGTGGAGTGGCTCTGAAGGCGCCTCTGCAGGGCGCGGGTCTCGGAAGGTTCTGGCGGAGTCCGTGCGCCCTCTAAGGCAGCGCCAGCACCGCCCCCCACGCCGCGGGAGTCCGCCCTCCCGATGGGCGGTGAGGACCCCGGCTGGGGGCCCTCCTTGCACGAGGGGCAGGCCGAGAGGTGCCCGCTTCCCAGCGCCAGGGTCAGGGAGCAGGCCCCGCCGGCGCCCCGAGCCGCAGACGCCCGGACACGTGGGCGCAGCGGTCCCTCTCCCAGTGGCAGAGTCTCGTGGCCCCGCGTGGCTGGGCTTGGGGTCTGGGCTGCCACCGTCTCCACGCAGGTCCCCGCGGATCCCGGCCTGGCGGCGCCCCCGGGCAGGCCTGGCGCCACGGGCCTCGTGTCCTGGCGGCCTCGTCTCCTCCGCGCGCCGGCGGCTCCGTGCCTGTCTGCTGGGGAGGCCGGCATCACGACCGGCTGAGGCTGGCTTTGGAGCCGACGTTCAAGACGAAGACCCGCCTCTCCCCGCTGACCGGGGCTGGCCACCGGCCCGCGGCCGCAGGGCTGCTCACCGGGTCAGGACAGCCGTCCGCGCTGGGTCTGGCTCCCGGGCTCGGCCCTCCCTGGAGCCTGTGGCATCCCCACACTGGTCTCTGCCGGGCCCTGCCAGGCGCACGGAGGCCCCCGTGCCGGACGCTGAAGCAACACGAGGCCTCACCCCAGGGGACGGCTCCCTGGCCCGACTCGCATGGGAACAGGGGACAGCCCCCAGGCTCCTCCAGGCCTGACCGAGTCAGGTCGCCACTGCGCGGTGGCTGGATGGGCTGCTCTGGACGCTCAGGCGTGAGGGCAGAGCGTGGGCGTGAGGAGCCACCGCCCAGGGCAGTTCACCCTTGAGATGCCGATGGGCACAGCGGCTGAGTGCGGCTCTGGGTCGGGCCGACCAGCCCCCTCGTGCAGCCCCCTGGGCTTGGGCTTTTCTTCCTGTGCAGTGGGATCGCATGAAACTCAGCTCAAGGGGTTACCGTGGGGTTAAATGGGTGAGTGCCCAGAAAGTGGGGACTGTGTTTGATGCAAGTGAGCCAACGCTGCCAGAGAGGTGGCACGGACAAAGTATGGGGACTGCCACAGCGGCCACCGACGTGCGTCCCCTTTGAGTCCCTGCCTCCGTGCTGTCGCTGGACGCACCGGGTGGTGCGGGCTGTGGGCCAGTGGCGGCCCGCCCCCTGGGCCCGTGCGGCCTCGGCCCCGGTGTGTCCTCCGGGCGGGTCTGCAGGCTGCCCTCGTCCTGCCGTGGTGCGTCGGGGCTCCGAGCCTCCTCAGCCTTGCTTGCGTTCCCTTTCACTCAAAGATCGCAGTTCCCTTTGTCGCTTCTCCGGCTAATCCAGCCTCACGCTCAGAGGCTCCCTGCTTACTTGGTCATCAAGAGGAAACAGCCTTAGTTCACGCTGCGCTGTCAACGACTGATAGCAAGGGATGCATTGCAGACACTTAGGGTTTTAGATTCCCAAGTAGCGCCGGACTATGGAAGTCCGTCTGGCGTGACTAAAGGCGGGAAGAAGGTTCTGACTCGGAGGGAGAGGGGCGCGTTGCAGTCAGCACCTGGGAGAGCTCCCGGTTCTTCCTTCCTGCTCGGGTGCCCCCGGGCCGGCTCCAGGAGCTCTGGAAATCGGTCCTGAGCCAGTTCTGAAAATGAGTCCCCGTAAGCTGAATAGGCCTGATCTCAGAATGCTAACAAGACCCTCCTATCTAGTGGGGGTCTCCGGGAGAGAGAGTTGCTTTTCTTTTCATCCTCGTGGCGCCGCCAGAACCCAGATTTCCATCCCTAACACTGGATTGCTAGCAGGCCGGGTCATTGAGATGCAGTCTTCAGCGTAGTCTGGGCTCTCGCTCTGTTTCACCTTACTTAGCTGTTGGGAGAGGACACGGCAGACAGCCCTACCGGGCACAGAAGAGGAATTCACAAATTATTTGCAAAAAATAAATCAACAAATAAGACGTGACGAAAGCAAGGCGCTGACAAGCCCACCCGCTGATACTTCGTGATCCGGTGTACTTGTAGCTCTCCATTCGTCTCTCCCCTATTTCCACGTGGTATCTAGCGTGAGTTTCCAAAACGTGAATGCATGAGTGCATGCCGTCAGCGACGCACGTCGCCTTTATTTCTAGTGAAAGCAGTGTTCCGCGCGCTTTCTAGGATAAGCACCAGTTTCCACCGGCTCTGACAGCGCTGTCGCCACCACGGTAGGAGGCGGCAAGCCCTCTCCTGCCACGTCCCGCCGGAGACGGCCTTAAGGGCCACTGAGCCAGGATACGAGCGTGCGCTGTCATAGAGAGGCGTAAAAAGTGGCTTTCTGTGCGCTGCAGAGCACGTTACCCGGTGCCGCCAGCCCGTCTGGACTTGAAGCGAACGAGAAGCGCCTGGTGCTGTGCGCGTCCCGCAGCCGTGACGTCCCCTCCAGCGGGAGCGGCCGGGTCTGGCCTCGCGCTGTCTGGACTCTGCTTCGGTGTCCAGAAGCGGCAGTGGCAGTGTCGCCCTGCGGGCGCTGACCTCGACCCGGCTGTGCGCTTGGTGCGTGTGACCTTCGGCTTCGGGAGTCCCGGGAGAGAGGAACCCCTGCCCGGCAGCGATGTGGAGTGACCGGCCAAAGGAGAGCGAGCGACCCGGGCCGTCGGCGGGAGCGTGACCCAGCCGCCCCGGCAGGCCGCGTGGCCAGCGCCTCGGGCTCCCGGCCAGCCGCGCAGAGCAAGCCCTGACGCCGCGGCCGCTCACGGGCGCTGGGCGTTCAGGCTCACTGGGGTGGCGGGGTCTCCAGGCCCGAGAAGCAGCCGCTGGGCCCCGCAAGCCTCCCGCGGGGAGAGGCCACGTGTGGTGTCGCTCTCCCTCTTCAAGTGCCCGTCGCCTCTGCGGACATCACGTTCCTAGCGAACGCACCGCTCGGCCGTCTTCCCGAGCCGGTATTGATTTCGTGATTGATTGCTTTCTTCAGTCGGAGGGAGCGGGACACAGGGAGCTGGCCGGCGCGTCCCAAGGGCCGTGAGGATGGACGCGGCCCAGCCCCCCACGCAGGACGGGGCGAGTGGCCCTGGCTCTTGCCGCGAGCAGCGTCTGTGGGTGCTCACACGCCCGAGTGCATTCCCAGCCCTGCAAGCTAAACCTGTCCCCCGCACCCTGGCTCAGCTGCGGGGGCCTCGGCCTCAGGGACGGCCTAAGCGACAGCCCTAAGCTGGCCACTCTTCTCCAGAAGCCCCCGGCCTCCTCGTGTCCCCGCGAGCCCCGACAGCTGCCTTGTGCTGCCTTGTGCGCGGCCTCAGCCCAGGGCCCTGCCAGGCAGGGCGTGTGCTCTGTGTCCTGGACACACGCGCCCCGCCGCCCGCACCCGAGTATCGCTCACAGCTGGACGTCTCATCACTCATCGCGGATTGCAGCACTCAGCCCTTCGCGCACTCTGCCTCCCCCAGAAACGCCGGCCAGCTCGCTGCCTCCTGCTCTCGCTCCCGCCCGCTCTCCGCAAGCCACATGTGCCAAGAAAGGCCCTCACGCTCCGTGGGAGGAGACGGAGAGGCGGGCGCAGTCCGCAGACGGCAGCAGACACCTGCCCGGGGACGGAGCCGCTGGGCGCCTGACTCGAAAAGCTGACGCTCAGCGGCACGGATGGGACCGACACCAAGGAGCAGGCCACGTGCTTAGGAAGTCTGCAGGGCACGTGCAGGGGACAGGCGAGCTGTCTGAGGAGCAGGGCAGCGGCGGTCACCCGGCTAGGGCAGCCCTCAACGCAAGGCTCCTCCAGACCCCGCTGCTCCTGGGGAGCCCACCCCCCACCCCCGCTCCCTGCGCAGACGCCCTGAGTGTCTCCTGGGCCAGCTCCACCCTGTGCACCTGCTGCCCGGCTCCACCTGGAGCAACCCACAGGGACCAGGAGCGGCAGAGACTGGGGAGCCACCGCACTGAGACGTGGGGACCCCGTCCCCTGAGGCGCAGCCCAGCCAGCCCCAGCCCTCGTCCAGGGCGGCAAACGGCCAGTTCCAACGCTCCTCCTGCGTCAGGGCAGGCCAGCCCGGGGCCTGGGCAGGGCCGGCAACAGGCGGGGGTTTCTCGCTGCTCCCTAGCGGATGCAGCAGGCGCTCGGCCGCGCCGGGGCCGTCTGCTGCCTGTGCCGAGGCTGGCGGGGAGCGTGAGGGCTGCGGCGGCGCCTGCTCGGGTGGCCCACAGGCTGTGCCACGGCTGCTCTCAGTCCTCGGTGAGAGGCAGGCGCCGAGCTGCCCGGCCTCCCGGCCTCCCGGCAGCCGTCCTTACTCCGGGGCGGTGAACGGCCTACGCGAGATGACAGGCGGGCGGTGCCGGGGGGCCGGCCACGCGTGCAGGCCAGGCGCCCCTTCCCGTGCCTGCTCCCTCAGATGGGAAAACTGGTCGTGGCTGGAGGCGGGCTGGAGGGCAGCCCAGCCGAATGGGAGCCCAGCGGCCGTCCCAGCCCCCTCTGGACTGTCGGTGCCTCTAACGAGAGGAAGACGCGCGGAGCCGGTGACAGCTCCTCGGACACGCACCGGCCCGGCATCCCCACGGCCGTGCTTTTGTGCTTCTGCGCTACGGCCCAGCCGGCGGACACGCACGACCGTGGACAGAGCGGACCCAGCTGCAAGCTCCGGCCGGGCGGCCAGGGCCGCTGCGGGCTGCTGGTTTCCATCCACCCCTAACGGCCGCGTGGCCGCAATCGCCTGAGGGCGCTGGCCCCGTCCATGCTCCCGGTGCCTGCAGCTGGGTGCTGGGCGGCTGAGCAGGGTGGACAACGCGCTCTGGGAGCCGGGGTGGGGCAACCTCAGATGACATGGCCCGCTCGGGGGTGACAGTCCAGCTCACGCCAGCACGGAGGTCTGGACTCTGGAGGCTCCTCCGGCGGTTCCTGAAGGCGGAACGTCTCGGCCGCCTCCCTGCTGCGCTCATGACCAGTGCACGGCAGACGTGGCTCGGCCTCCTGTGAGCTGCACGTCCGGGCTGGGCTGCTGGGGCCTCTGGACTCAGACCTGCCGCCTGCCTCTGGGCTCTCCCGCTCCCCACGCGCGTCCTGAGCTGGCCGCTGCCCTGGGCGGCCTCAGCACTTCGGGGTTAAGCAATAACAGGGCCTCCCGGGGCGCAGGGGTTGAGGCTCTGTACTGTGAAGCCGTCACCAGCCACTGCAGCGTGAGTGCGATCCCAGCCAGGGAGGGACCCACAGGTGCAGCACTCTCCTGCCTCCCGTTGCTCCCTCAGCAGTGGGTTTCAGTGGATCTGCCTGTTCTGCTCCCCACTCTGTCTCTGGTGACTCCTCTCACCCCCGCACCTCTGGCCTGCACCCCAGTTCTTGTGTGCATAAATAAGTAAAATAAAAATGCACAAGCTCTAACTTACTCTAATTGCAGAAGAAGAGACCAAGATATGAATGTGTTTTTTCATACCCTGCGCTCTTAAAGCTAAACCCGGTTTAGGAGCTAAACCCGTTTGCAGCTGTGGGGAGCGTGTCCCCCTAACCTTCACGGGCTCGCGTTGCTAGTCTGCAGCCAGGGCAGCGGGCCCTGGGCTCACAGCCTTGAGCCCAGCCCCCCGGCAGCTGGCGACGCGCTGGCCACGGCGCCACATGAGGACGTGGTCCCGGGGCCCCCGAAGAGGCCGTGCTGGCCTCAGAGCACACCTGCCCAGACCACCCCAGCCGGGCCTGTCTCAGTGGTGCGCAGTGAGGTGGCCGGAGCCGGCCCGGGGTGGACAGAGACTTTCTGCAGCAGCCGCCAGCCTGGAAACCCGGTTCTCACCTTCCTGGGGCCGCGGGCAGCAGCAGGTGGCTGAGGACCAGCTGGCGTCGTGCGACGGTGCGGCTCTGGCCGGCAGGTGGCCCTTCGCGGACAGTGTCCATCGGAACCTGGCGAGGGGCGCCACAGCCGGACGGCCGTCACCAGCCCAAGACTGACCTGGCCGCCTTGGAAACGGACGCTCCCGAGCGCCTCGGACATCACACTGTCAACCCTTTCTCTGTCCCCAGATCTCGAGAACTTCAAGGCGAGGACGAGGAGCACGGTGTCCGTCCGCCAGGGCCAGGGGATGGTGCTGCTGTGCGGCCCGCCGGCCCACTCCGGAGGTAACCGCACCGCTGCCCGAGGCTCGGTCTCCCCGCGTCCGCCCTCCTGGCTCCAGCGGAGGGATAGCCCTCACGGGGACCCCCGAGTGCCCCGTGTCCAGGAGGAGCGTCGTGGGGCCACATGAGACTGGGGTGGGCGGGGACAGGGCAGGGACAGGGCAGGGGCAGGGCGGGGGCAGGGCAGGGGCAGAGAAGGGGCAGGGCAGGGCAGGGCAGGGCATGGCGCACAGATCCCACCCGCCCCGCCGGCCGGGCACAGGGAGGCGCCAGCCCTGTCCGCAGGGAAGCAGCGGTGAGCCCGCCCAGCTTCTGCCCAGGGGCCTGGCCCCGTGTCGCCTGGCTCCTGTGGGTCAGACCCAGACCCAAGCCCTGGCCGCACCAGGACTGTCCCGCAGGGGAGCCGGGGGCCGGCAGCGGGTGGCGCTGGCGGCAGCCCTCAGGACAGCGAGCGGCAGCCTCCGGGCCCCTGACGTTCCCAGCTCGCCGGCTGAGGTGAGGCGCCGCGCGGTCGGGGAGACCCGGGGCAGGGGCCGCTCCGTGCTGCGCCCTCGCGCTGGGGCTCGCTTTGGACAGCCGACGCGGGGCGGGAGGCGGGAAGCAGGCCTTTGTGCAGACGCCACGGCGCCCTGCGGGCCGGCTCGGGTAGGGGAGCGCGGAGCTCTGTGCGGCTGCGTGTCTGCGGACAGAGGAGCCACTGCGCGAGGAGCGGGAGCCTCAAGGTCGCGGTGTTTGCCGGGCAGACTGGCAACTCTGTTTTCCGTGCCTCCGCCAGCCTCGAGTGCCGCCTCCTTGGAGTGGCCTCCGTTTGGCTCCGCGCCCGGCCGGAGGGGGCGCCCGTGTCCTCGGCCAGCGGCCGGCTGTCCTGCTCAGCCTGCGCCCCCGCACCGCAGCCGCCAGCACAGCGGCCATAGGCCCCGCAGCGGGAGGAGGAGGCGGGGCTGCGGGGCTGGGCCGGCGGGGCGCCCGAGAAGACCCAGGGCACTCGGTGGTGCCAGGCCGCGGGCTCGGCCAGCGCTGGGCCAGGCGGGCGGCGGGGCGGCGGCGGCTCCCGAGATGCACCAGGCCCGTTCTCGCCGGGCCGCCGGCAGGCCGTGCTCCCCTGCGGGTCCAGGCACCAGGCCAGACTTCAGAGCCTCGCCTGGGACCATGGGCTGGCCTCGCTCTGGCCGGGGTCCGGCTAGGCCCACCGGCCACGTCCAGTCCCGTCTCGCGGCTGCAGCGCCTCTTTGCCCGGCGTCACCCCGTCAGGTAGCACTCACCTCGGTCGTCAGGAGCCCTGGGGCCGGGGGCCTAATGACGCGGAGCCGCTGGCGCGATTGAGACCCCGGCATCTCCGGTTTTGTTACCAGGCTTCCCGTAATGCTTTTATCGGCCTGAGCTTAAAACTCAGGTTCGATCAGGAAATTGCTTGTCTTTGGAGCACGAGTCTTGCTTTCCGTTCCGGTACAAGTCGTAAGCAGTTTCCAGACCTGTCCCGTGGCGGATTCCCGGGAACCTGCTTGTTAGTAACAGCTGGCCACGGCTGGCCCAGGCTGGACACAGCCGGCCCCGGTGGACCGCACCGCGAGACCAGCCCGTGACGGGTGAGGCTGCCGCGGACCAGGACAGCGGAGGGGTCGCCCTCGGCCCTTCCGTCCTCAGCAGCTTCTGGGCGCTGGGCTCGCCCTGCTTCTCAGGAAGGACCTGGAGTGGGCCCCAGGGCACCGAGGAGTTTTCAAGCGTTGCTGGGTTTGGGTTTTCTCAGCAGAGTGAGGAGTGCGATCTTCCCGTCTTCGTGTCATCTCCCGTGGAGACTGAGGACTTGGGGTGGGACCGGCCCTCATGGAGCCGAGGGGCCCCCGGGTGCCGAGTGTGCAGGGCCAGGGGCAGCCGCCCCACCGGGAGGCCCCACCCCGCCCCGCGTCCGTCCGGCAGTGGGGCGGACGCCGAGGCCCATTTGAAAGCCCTTCGGTGTCGGCGGGTTCGCCGAGGCCCGTGGTGGCGCCTGGCACGTCCGCCTCACGCCCGCCTGTCGGCCAAGCTCTGCGTCGCCCCTCTGCAGATGACGGTCAGACGCCGAGAGGCTGGCTGCGAGGCCTGGCCGGTCGTCGCTGCCGCGGCGGTTCTGGCTGCAGTGGTTGGGCCCGTTGCCTGCCTCGGAGGCCGCTGCCAGCCCCGACCCCCTCATGGGCAGCCCGCTTCTCCCTGGAGCCTGCGCAAGCCCCACGCCCCCGGGATGTCTCCCGCTTGAGGGGGCTGGCGTCTAGGCAGTGACGGTGCTCGTGCCAGAGGCCACCGGCCAGTGTCCTTGGGCGGTCCGCTTGCCCCTCCGCCCTCATCACGCCCCGTCCACCCCGGGCCGTGTGCGGGCGCCCTGGCAGGGCTGCCTCTTTTTGCACTCAGCTCGGGCCCTCAGCGGGGGTTCAGCCCAGCGGAGCCAGGGCCGGTCCCAGGGGCGTGGGCTGGCGGCCCAAGGACCTACCTGGCCATGCCGGCCGGGCTCACTCTCGCGCTGGGCATGTGCTGGCCACGCCATGCGCCTCGTCAGCTGCCACGTGCGTGTGACCGAGACACGCTGTGTGAGCCGCCGACCCCGCTGGCCGAGCAGTCCTGGCCGGCCTACTGACCCGCCCCGGCCGGCACGGCATTGCTGCGCTGCGGCTTCCAAGGCAGCTGCCACGCGCATCCCTGCAGCCCGGGAGCGGGGAGGAGCCGCCACAGCGCGTCCAGGCCACCGCACTCAGAGGTGGACCCAGCTTTTCGTACATAGACATTGCTCCGGTTTCTCTTTATTCGGCAGCCTGAAGAGAATCACTCAGTTAAAAAAAAAAAGTACAGCGATAGATTCGAAGAAGCCCCCCTCCCCGCTGGCCCTGCTCGTCACGGTGACGCGGCCTGCTCTCTGCTCAAGGGCCGAGGAGTCCGCGGGGGAGGGTGGGCGCGGCTGCCCGCTCCTGCGGACCTCACAGGGTTTTGTAAATTGAGGCTTCTCTGGGGGGTGACGGGCCTTCTCCAAGCCTCAGAAACAGCAGCTGGGCCCCGTGGGCCGCTAGTGAATTCACAGCTGCTCGGAGGAGTGACCGGGCAGAGCACACTCACGCAGGGCGGCCTCTGCGTCCCCCAAGCGCACAGAAGCCAGGCCCAACCCAGGGGGCCCTGGGCCTGGCCAGGCAGGCGAGAGCCACCTCTGTCCGGAGGAGACACGTCCGGGCAGCTGTGGGCATGACCTCGCGGCCCTCACCACTGCCCAGCGTCCCTCGGCGCCGTCCTGCCAGGGCCGTCCAGAGGCTGCAGGGTGATGCGGGGCCCGTGTGCTCTGTCCGGGCTGTCCAGAGGAGCCGGTGGCGGCGTGCGGTGTCAGTCCCGCGTACTGCTCTGGGAACAGTGTCCACATGCTGTGGGCACGGCGCGGCCAGAGTGGTCACTGCGTGGACTGCGGCCTCGGCTCCAGCTGCTCTGACCCTCCCTCTCGCCGACGCTCCCACCAGCGCAGGAGCCCACCAGCGCGCCCAGCTGCGGGCGCCACGGGAGGAGCCGGCACCGAGGAGGGTCCGCCCGGCCTCGCCGACCCCGCCTCCCCGCGGCCTGGGCATCCGGTGTGCGGCGTCCTCTGGAAGGAGCGTCTTCATCCTTCGACTCGGAGGCTCTGTGCTCCAGGAACGAGAGGAACAAGCACCGTGGTGGAGGCGCTGCCCCCCGCACAGTCGCAACGCCTGCACCCCGACCTTGGACGCGTCTAGGCGACACCCTTCAGAGGCCGGGTCCTGGGGACGGATCTGCTCTGTCAGCACAGGGGCTGAGCGCCGCGCTGTGAAGCGTCCGCGGCCAACGCAGCGCGAGTTCGACCCCCGGCCAGGGAGGGACCCCAGGGCGCAGCAGACCCTCCCGCCTCCCGCTGCCCTCAGCCGTGCGCTTCAGTGGATCCGCCTGTTCTGCCCCCCTCTGTCTCTGGTGGGTCCTCTCACCCCGCACCTCTGGCCGCGCCCAGCTCTTGTGCACGCACGTAAATAAACCCTCAAAACATCTGGAGACAGAAGAAGCAAAGGCGCAGGCGCAGAGGCTGCGGGTGCTCCGGGGGTGACAGGGACATGCCCAGCAGCGCTGGCAGCGGGAGGGGCCTCGCCAAGGCCGTCCGCCTCTACAGCCCGAGGCGCCCGGGAAAGAAGCCCAAGACAAATTGAAAGCCAGTAGCAGGAAGGAGATCATAAAGATTGGAGCAGAAATAAATGAGAAAGAAAGCCAAAGCCCAAAAGATCAGCGACACCAAGAGGTGGTTCTTTGGAAAGTTAAACAGAATCAAAAGCCCTTTGCTAGACTTACTAAGGAGAAAGAAAACCCGAATAAATACAGTCGGGAATGAAAGGGGCGCAGCCATAGCAGAGCTGCAGAAATAGAGATCATGAGAGCCGGCGCGAGAGGTCTGTGCACACCTAAGGAGCAGCCTAGAAGAAATGGCGTATTTTGGGATTTATGCAACCTCCCGAGACCGAGCCGGGATGAAACAGCTTAAACAGTCCAATCGCAAACACAAAACTGAACAGTGATAAAAAGTCTCCCTGAGAACCAAAGCCCAGGAGCAGGCGGCTTCTTCAGAGCGTGCCAGCAAGCCTTCAGAGAGCACTGATAGCTCTCTCACTCAAAAAATGTCAAAAGGGCGGACACCCCCACACATTCTGCGAGGCCAGCGCCATGCCCTGCCCCAAACGGACAAGGACACCACCCGGAAAGTGGACAGGCCCGAATCCCCGATGAACACAGAAGCAGAAACCTCCCCAAGCCCTGGACAGCGGGTGCAGCAGCGTGCCAGGGGCCGCACCCCCCCAGCAGGCGTCCTCCCAAGGGCGCAGGCCTGGCTCCACACCCACAGAGCAGGGCCGCCGCCGGGCCGCCCAGAAGGGAGACCAGCACCAGGGCAGCCTCAGTCGGCCCAAAAGCTTTCAACAGGACCCAGCAGCCATTTCTGGTAAGGATTGTCAAGGCGGCAGTAAGTAGAAGTTGACACGATGAAGGTCATATGCGACAGAACCAGCGGTGAGCTCGGTGGGCAAAACCGCAGGCATCTCTGAGATCGGGAGCAAGACAAGGTCCGCCGTCACTGCGTGTTCACACGGCTCGGGACGGTCCGCCCAAGCAGGTAAGCAAGAACAGGACAGGAAGGAATTCAGGCTGGAAAGGAACAAGCGAAGCAGTCACTGCCGCAGATGGCGTAGTAACCCACATGGAAAACCCAAAGCACCTGTGAAGAAATGAACGCAGCATAGCGCAGGAGAGAAAACGAACACACAAAACTCAGCTAAATGTCTCTGCGCAAACAGTGTCGCCGAAGAAAGGTCTCTTTTTAAATCACATTTAGAACGTCGCCGAAAGGAATGAGATACCTGGGGATAAACTTAATGAGGGAGGGGAAGGACTGCACATTGAATGTTGTGACATCTGCTCAAAGAACTAAGCGAAGACAAACGGGACGATGCCCCGTGATCACGGAGTGAAAGTATAAACATGATCGAAAATGGCCGTGTCACCTAAAGTGATCTATACGCTCAGTGCAACGCCTACCAAAACCCCAATGACTTCTTTCAAGGGAATAAACAAAAAATCTGCATGGCACCCAAAGAGCCCCACATAGCCAAAGAATGTAAGAGGAATTAGGAAAAATGGAGACATCACACTCTTTGGCTATCGACTCTCTTGCAAAGCAACATTAATCAAAAGAACATGACGTACAAAACGGAAATACGGGACGATGGACTTGAAAGCTCAGAGATACGTCCACGTAAATGTGGACAGCTAATCTCTGACAACGGAGCCGTCACGGTGCCCTCTGTCCATGCAGAAAGGAGTCTCTTTAATAAATGTGGCTGGGGAATACGGACAGCTGCCTGCAAAGAAAGTGAAACAAGACCCTTACTTCAGTCCATACACGGAAATTAATGCAGATGGTCAAAGACTTGGTATGAGGACGGAAGGCAGACGCCTCAGGGCCGCGCGGGGAGCGCACCGCAGGACTTCTGCAGAGACTGCACTTGAGGCCACAGCGCCACCGGCAAGGGAGAGAACCACGTGGGGCCACATCAAGCTAAACAGTTCCTGTACCTCAAAAAACCCCACAAAAACACAGACCGGGCACAGGTATTTTACATGCAAGAAAGGCTCATTCCCAAAATGGACAAAGTTGACTACGTGCTGTAACCACAGCCCAATCAAAAAGTGGACAAAAGCCAGAACAGGCAGCTTCTAAAGAAGACGTTCGGATGAGCAAAAGCACACGATAGGCCGTGCAACATCACTCACCAGCGGCCATCAGAGGAGCGGCCGCTCACCCTGCGACCCGCCCTCGGAAGAACGGGACAGTGGGGCTGGCTGGGCACCTCGGCCACCGCTGCTGGGAGCAGCCTGGTGCGGCCTGCCCTCCGGGCCTGGGCGTCTGGCGCGCAGCCCACTCTGAGCATCTGACGGAGGGATGGGAACGAGACCGCGGGCAGCGAGCTCGCCGTGGGACGAAGCGCTCAGGCCGGAGGGGCAGAGGCAGCGCCGCCGGCGTGGGCTGCACCACACAGAAGCGCGTGGACCGTGCACGTGACGTGGCCGCAGCTGCTGTTTAGCGGGAGAGACCACAGGCGTCCTGGAGGCGCAATCGTAGTGGCTTCGAGCCTCTTCTTGCGTGTAAACGCACCAGGCCAGTCACCGGGAGCCCCGGGCTCCACCGACTCGGGGGGCGGCGAGCGGTCACCCCGCCGGGCACGCGGTCAGCTGTGCCTGCTGCACACACGAGGACGAAGGCCGCCACGCGGGTGGGATTTGCCCGGCGGGTGGTGGACGATTCCGTGTGAGGCGTGAAAGGGCTTTGGCGAGCCGGGGGCTCCGTTGCCTGCGAGGGCCTGGGGTTGGGCTACAAATGCCTGGAGTGAGGGGTGCGGGGTGCAGCCCCTGCAGGCAGCGGCCCCCTCCTCCAGGCCAGGGTGTCTTGCAGAAACGCAGCCGCGGCCTGCCCTGTGCTTCGGGCTCTTGCTGGGAAGCCGTAACTGCGGGGTCCGCGTGCAGCCCTCCCCTGTCCAGGGCCGGCAGCCAGCGGTCAGCTGCGGCCTGCACTGCATGCAGGCCTGGGGCACAGCTGGCCCACGGGCGCCTCCTCCCGCATGCTGCGTGCCCGAGCTGCCTGTGCTGGCCCCATGGGTCACCCGGCCTCGCCCTGCCACGGGGACCCCGAGACTCTCCTCCCCAACCCCTCGGCCGGTCAGATGGGAGAAAAAAATGTTACGTGCCTAAAACTGCAGAAATAAGTTCGTGTATTTAGCTCTAATAAATGCAATAATGGGGGCTTAAATCATATAAAATTGTCCATCTTGCCAGAGATCGATTCCCCCCCGGGAGTCTAACTCAAGAAGTGTTTCGCTCCCCTGGGCCCCTCAGAGCGCTCTTTAATGTTTACCGTCGCTATAGCAACTGAAATGCTGCGCCCAGGAGGGGGCTGGGAGAGGGGAGGCGCGTGGTTCTCGGGCAGGGCAGACGTCCGCCCTCCACTGCCAGGCAGGAGGCCGAGCGAGAGGTGGCGGGTGGGCCCTGAGGCGCAGCACCTGGGCGCGGCTGTGCGTCCTGCCGCTGCCAGGGTCCTGTGATTTCCGCCCCCCGGACGGGCTCTTCTAGGGGGAAGGGGTCCCATCACACCACGAGGAGGCTCCTGCAGGTGCCCTGCTGCCCCTGGGCTGCAGCCCTGGCCTCACGCACCCGAGCCAGCCTGAGCGTCCGATCTGCAGGGCTTCACGTTTTATGGCAATAGGTGGAAAACCATGCAGGGGGTGGAGGCAGGCGGGGTCGGCCCACCCGCCCTGGAGGCAGATTCGCCTGACCGGCCGGCGAGACCCAACTGTCTGCACAGGCGAGCGCGGGGACAGCGCTGGACACAGGCCACGAGCCTGCGTGCGGGCCTGGCGCAGGGACGAGGGAACAGCGTCCAGAACCGCCAAGAGGAGGGTTTTCTTGGGTGTCTGATGAAGGACGAATTTGTGCTCAGGAGCTGCAGAAACTGACTTGAAGGCTGAGGCCCGTGCCTCTGCTGCCGCTGTGCTTCCTGGGGTCTCCCTGCTTGACCCCAATGGTCAGACAGAAATTAGCTCAGACAGCGGGCGCGGGCCAGCGGGAGCTGCGATCCTCGGACCAGAGCCGGCTCTGAAGCACAGCGGTTTCAGCCGAGACTTGGTGTCTTGGCGAGCAACAGGGGGCGGAGAAACGGGCCTTAAAAGAGAACACCCCTGGCCGAGAAAACCGTGAACGGCAGTCACCCTACGGCCGACTGCCCCGGGCCCACAGACAGGGTGTGGGGCGGCGATGCTGCGGGAGCCTCGCCCGGGCCGCCCCCGCTCGAGGAAGCCCGTGGCCGAGGCCAGAGAGGACGACCCCGGGTCGGAGCGAGGCCCCTGCAGGCCTGGGGAGGCTGCCTGCCAGGGCGTCGGCTGCGCGGGCGGGTCTGCGGGTGCCCTGGGCCGCGAGACCTTCCCAGACCAGGAGGGGGTTACCGAGGCCACCCGCACCAGAGCCGGGAGTCCAGGGGCCTTTCCACGAACTCGGGGTCCGCCCCGAGGCAAGACGCCTGACCCCGCGCCGGCCGGGGCCCCTGCCCGCACCGCTCACTGCCCCGCACAGCCCCGCCCACGGCACGCGCCCTGTCGTCCTGCGGGAGGGGTGGCCGGGGTGTGCGTGGGCCAGCACCGCTGGGGAAAGCTGGGTGTGCGCGAGTGCGAGTGCGAGTGTGTGAGTGCAGGTGCGAGTACAGGAGCGCGAGTGCAAGTGTGTGTGAGTGCGAGTGTGCAAGTGTGTGTGAGTGCAGGTGCGAGTACAGGAGCGCGAGTGCAAGTGTGAGTGCGAGTGTGTGAGTGTGCAGGTGCGAGTACAGGAGTGCGAGTGCAAGTGTG